>PVJL010003704.1:29153-149811 GCA_004026885.1 Lyroderma lyra | reverse complement strand
AGAAAAAAAGAAATGAACAAACAAATAACCCATGGACACAATCAATAGTTTAATGTTTATTTGGGGACAAGTGGGTTAGGGAGGGGAGAAAGGGGAGGGGGTGGGAGAGGAGTGGGGGAAGCTAAATATAAGGTGATGGAAAGAGAAGTCACATTAGGTGGTGAACTTATTATACATCAAGTTGACAATGCACTGTAGAGTTGTATGCCTGAAACCTATGTAATCCTTGCTAACAGATGTCACCCCAATAAGTCTAACAATAAAAATGAATTAAAAAAAATTTTAAGTCAATGTTGCTATTAATGGCTTTTTGTAATCCCTACTTTCTAGAATGTCAGTGAGGAAGATAATTGTAGACGATAAGGCAGAGCTGTATGTCATTGGTCACACAGCAGGTAATTATCCACCTAGACACTGGAGGTGGTCCCCCCAAAAAAAATTTCTTTTTTTTTCTTTTTTCTTCTCTTTTTTTCTTTTCTGTTTTTTCTTTTCTTTTGTATCTATCTATCTATCTAATCTATCAAAACCAACAACAGTAATGCCAGCATTAATCCCAGGAAGGCCACTAATTTATTCATGTAAAAACTGAGATCAGAGGTTCAAATATTCCTGGGACATCCTGGGGTAATTTTGAAATACTTAGCAATCGCTGTTGGATACAAACTAATGTACGGATGGAATGAAAAATCTGACCCACAGCCCTGGTTTTCATTTCATTTCATTTCACTTCAGTTCTCTCTCTCTCTCTCTCTCCCTCCCCTCTCCCTCCTTCACTCTGTCTCTCTCCTTCTCTCTTTCTTTCTTCCCATTTTTTTTAAATGTTTGATTGCAAACCTTGGAAACCCTCAATAAGTAAGAGCCAACAGAGGTCATGAACAATTTCATGTCCAGTTTTGAGCTCACCTACCCACAACCAATATGCTCTCTCATTATAGGGTCTTCTGTTTCTGCAAGGTTGACATAGACAAAGGCCTCCTCACTGACTGAGGTCTCTCTGGATAATTTATAGTGTTTATCCATCAGAGCTCACCTCTGAACGTGAACTTCACAATTCTGTAAGCCCAGAGCAAAGATTGGAGTCGGGGGCTCTGCTGTGTTCTGTGGTGTATGTGCGATTCCTGTAGCCCAAGGGGATGCTGAGCAGACAGGGAGAACTGACAGAAACTCCACCCGGGTTCCCCACGGAGCATGGCCAACCAAGGCACGCACTGTAGGTCTTCATTTGCTTTTTATTCCAGAGTGGCCAGCTCTTATGCTGATGGCTGGCCTTGGAGGAAACCAAATAATATGGATTATGGTGATGGCACTATCAGTTGGTTCTAGAAAAGCCATCATACTCATCATGAAGGCAGTCTGCTGCAGACCTGAATAGAGAGCACCATGTTAGGGAGATATTAGGTAATGCTATTGCTTTCAGGGTAACCCTTAAAGCCACTGTAGAAAGGCACCCTGTGCATAGGGGAGGGCCAGAGGTGAAGGGAGCCTTCACATACACCTCTCAAGACTCTGGCCACACAACCTTGAGAGGCCATATAAAATCTCACGAAGACCTAAATATTGATTTTGAAAAACCTATTGATAAGTTATCATAGTAGCATGTGTTCCAAATTTAAAAAGAGAGGGAGAGATGATGGAGGGACGTGGTTCAGTTAATATCTTTAAAGATCAACTCAATAATAATCTCTGTTATCTATGTGCACATGAGCTCTGTGCGTCTCCAGGAGCTAGCTTCTGCAGAGCCTGGTTTAGGGTAAGAATGAAATGAAAATTGGTTACATGAATGATGAAGCATCACAGCAATATTGATACCTTGATAATCTCTACTTCACTTATTGTAACCTTTTGTGCCCTGGGTCATAGATAGACACAGACCTAGGCATGACACTCCTTACTTATGTATCTATTTGATTGCATTATGAGCAAATATAATGTTTTCCAATCTGAAAAGGAACAGCGGCACCAGTGAGTGAGTAGGGGAGCTGTTTAGATAACGAGAAGGAAAGGGGAAAGGACTGAGGTTTTCAGGATCCGCGCTGGGCCCAGACGCGCTGTTCTATACACTGAAATCCATCTGAACCTCCCAACCACTCAGCCGGCCAAGGTCATCAGACACCGGGAGGAGCCAGGGTCCTCGTGCTGCCGTTTCCGACTGCACCCACAGGCTTTTTAAAACACAGTCTTGTTTGGCAGTGGAATGGAGTTGATTTGTGGATAATCCATCCTTAGAAAGTATGTTCTGTCTCCCTTTAACATTAATAATGAAGTGGAATTTTAATTGCAGGAACATTTAAACCGTCCTGCATGCAAACTCTCTCATAAGTCTTCTGAATCAGAATGGCGAACCTCAATGGTGTTATAAGGCGGAAAATGAGGAGATCTCTTCCGAGGTTAAACACTGCCTTAGGGATGTGTCTGCCTTTTTTTTTTTTTTTTTTTTTTTTTTTTTTTTTTTTTTTTTTTTTTTTTTTTTTTTTTTTTTTTTTTTTTTTTTTTGAAGTTAACTTTATCTACCAGTCTAGTAGATGAAGCTGGCTTCGATAAAACATATAACGGAACATTTTTACCGAAGCTGAGTTCAAATTTCTTATCTGTCAATCAGAACAGATTTGGGACACATCTCTGGGACCCAGTTGAAAGTAATAGATCCAAGCTGTGGTACACATGCTAATGAGGGGAAAATGAGGACTGATGTCAAACCTAACAAGTTACACCTAAAGTCAGCTAGCTTTATGGTCTGAATAGACCCCAAAACATGTCTCTACTCTCAGCAAGCTGGATCACTAAGCCACACATCCTGCTGTCACATTGTGGGACATCAGCCCAGTCATACTGCCTCCCTGAGTCTTAGGTCTCTTTGCCACTGAATGTCCCATCAGGCCTCATTACCGCTGAGGCCGTTTGAGTGCAGGGTCCACGGGCTTTTCTGCTGGCCCCCGAGCAGACGTGTCAAGGAGTATGGCTGGTTTTCGAAGTCTGGAGATGAGACATCAAGTCGGAAATGCTACCTCCTCTAAGGCATTCAATTAACTTAGACAAATGATAATTTATCTAAGTTTACCATAGTTTCAGGCTGGGTACTACAGTCTGGACCATCTATCAATACTTTAGAATATATTATCCCAACACATTTCTGAGAAAAACAATATCCAAAGGATTCTAACCAGACAAGTGAGTAAGAACTCAAGGTAGAATGGGAGAAGGAGAGAAAACATCAGTAAGCAATCAATTCAGCAACATATCTATATGCTTGTGTTTGTGCATAGATATGCACATATTCATGTATGAAGTATGAACAGATGCTTTTCTATAGCACCGAATCATTGTGATGTAATGGATAAACAAATTGTGACGTGTTCTAAGTCCTTCAAAGGCTGGTGTTTCATGAAATTTGTTCACTGATGTGTCCATATCACTTAGTACCTTATCTGACACATAATAGATACTCAACGAACCTTATTAAATGGAGGAATAAAACATGTCGGGGAGAAATTCCATTAGGAGTCTGAGTTTTCTCAGCAAAACGAGGTTAACAGGTGCGATACTGAAACATGTCACTGGCCTCAGTCCTTCGCACTCTCTCGAATCTTGTCTTCAATGTGGCCCCATCCCGTGCCGAATGTACTTTTCTTAATGATAAATGGAAAAATTCAGAAGGAAGATGCAACAATTACAAATGAGTCTGTGTCTAATAACTGAGTCCAAACACTGCAAAGCCAAGCTGGTCATTTTAAAGCGTGGATAAAACAATTTCACAATCCAAAGAAGAGGTTTTAACATCCTTCTCCAAGCAATTGTTTATACCACCGGACCAAAACCGGCCATTTGGGCAATGCTATTCGTCTCCTTGGTCCAAGTGATACATGTAGACTATATCCAACAGCAAAATGCACATTCTTTTCAATTGCTTGTGATACATTCACCAAAATAGGCAATTGACTAAGCCAGGGAAAAAAATGCCAGTGCATTTAAAAAGATTAAAATATGGAGAAAATACTCTCTGACCACAGTGAAACTAAATTGTAAGTTGATTGAAATAAGCCATCTAGGACAAACTCAATGTTTTTTAAATTAAACACATTGTAAATAAGTTATGAATCAAAAATACAGCAAGATTAATTAGAAATATTTCTAATTTAATGATAACAATAAGGTAACGGAAGTATCTGTGGAATATGGCTAAAACATACATAGAAGGAAACATCTTTACGTTGTTACAGTAGAAGATGTCAATGTAAAACCCACAATCTCCATTTTCACAGCTTATGGAGAAGGTGAAACTATCAGAGAAAAGCCGACACACGGTAAGTCAAGTCAAGATAAGCACCAGACAGAAAATAAATAGCAAGGTAAGACAGGGATCAACCAATAAAAAATAGATTGCAAAATGTAACCAACCCAACAGCGGCTTTTGTAAATGATGGACTAAACTGGCGAAGGTCTTCTCTGACATCTTAGGCCATTCCCAGTCAGTTCCCACGGTTTTCACCAGCTTTGTCTTTCTCACCTGCTTCAGGTGTTAAATATCTTACTAAGCACCTAACATTTCCCATATGGTTTCCCTAATAATCTGTCCCAAATGACCACTCTCCCCAGTTCCATTCCTCTCTGGGCCCACAGTTAGCTTTCATCAAGGCCTCTATCGCTTATGTCATTTGCATTACATATTAAGCTAAATATTTTATAAATTCTACCTCCTTTCCTCCATTAGAAACACACTTCGCATTTTTATTGCATTTGTATCCGTAACACATCGGAAAAGCCATGGTGGTCGTTAACAAGCACTTAGTAAATGAATTAGCACCAATCATCTCCTTGCTCCCAACTGACCACTCAAGGACCATGAGGTCCAGTGGTTTTAAATCCTGTTTTATTGGGCATCATTTTTAGGTGGACGCTTTATCTTGAGTTTTCTATTTCTGGACCGCGTTGTGCAATATGGAAACCACTAGCCATGTGTAGTCATTCAAATTTAAATTAAGTTAAAATATGATTTAAAATGCAGTTCCTCAATTTCCTTTGCCACAACTACATCATAGGCACACAGCAGTGGCTACATGTTAGGCGACAAAGATACAGGACCTTCTCAGCACCACAGAAAGTGCTGTGAGTCAGGGATGTTCGAGGTAGCACGTACGCCACCGGAGCTAACGTAATGCAAGATGGACGTTTAGCTAGAAAGTATTCGCTGGCGGTAGCGGGCCAGGCACTAATACATTTACATCTCATCTCTTAAGGGTGATCAATTTCAAAGCCTTATTTTGCTTGCATTACACATTCTTACAAGCAAAACAACATTTAAAAAATAAAAGCACAAAGTGTTCCTAAATGGTTGCTTCAGAATGTCTTTCCTTAACAAAATGGTATTTTAACCTTGAACATAGCATGGCAAATAAAGAGGAGACGTGCGGGGAGAGTATTTTTAGCATCGCATTTCTCATTTTCTTCCTATACCAGCTTCTGTTTAAGACACACGATATGGCACTGGCCCCACGTCTAGCCAGTCCCCACCTAACCCACATCGCCTTTCAGCACTGACAGGTGTGAATGGCTCAAGCGTGTGATTATTTTTATATGCTATCTGTAAAATTAAGTATGGATCTAAATATTAGAATCAGCTCATCAGTATTAGAACACAGAGTGTCTAAAATAGATCTCTAACAGCATAGATACTGCAGAAACACAGCTCACACCGAATGGTTTGGAAACCACTCTGGTGCCACGGCATAAATTAAAACCACCTGCTAGTTTTTCCTTGACACTCTTTGTCATGCCTCAAAAACTTTTGGTGAGCGTTCCCTCTATTCATGTCAAGGGCAAAGTAAGAGGACGCTGTCATAGTTAAGAACACAGCACCTGACTGACAGATCCACGTCACAGCCTTGCGACTCCCTGGCTGGGTGACTGTGAGTCTGACGCTTCACCTCAGTGTGGAAGCGTTTGTGCTGAAGGTTGTTGCAGGAAATAAACAGAAATAAGAAGGGCGCCTGAAGCAGGGAGACAGCAAAGCTGGTTAAGCCTCACTACTGTTACGTATCACTAATATTACCATTATCATTCATGTATTTTACCTGTTAAGGTATGGCCTTTCATTAGGATCCAGATCTGTTTGTTTCTCCCTGTGGCCCATGGCCTCTTGTTCTGAGTTCCCACAACACTCAGTCCGTACCTGTCACTGCTCACTGTGATACAATTGTCTCCTTCTCTGAACGGCAGTTGTTAGTAAGTTGCTCTGTGCTGTCTCTACTGGTTGTTACGGGGGCAAATGGATTGTTTCCAGTTTATATAACGCTGAATGACACTTGCTGACCGAAGGAAGAAATGAATCTCAGCCAGGGACTGTGGCGTTTGTGTGGACATGCGAATTGTGTGGGACCGCAGGGGTACTTGCTTAAGGGAAGCACAGAGGAGGTGTCCTCTCAGAGTAAAGGCATGTAGAGATCTGCAGATCGTCAAAAGCAGGGACTGTGGCAGAAACAGCCTGATATTTATGTTTTCTTTTATTTCTTTAGAACACCCAAATTTTAGGGGAGAATGCTGCCTCCCAGAATGAGAATTCCTTCTTCTGCCCTACTGGGGACTCGATGTGGCCGTACGATGACTGAGTGCCATTTAATAAGTTGTAAGTAGAAGCATTTTGTGGGTCTTTCAGAAAGGCTGTTCTTGGGATTTGAATATAACAGCTAGACCTTCAGCATCGCTTAAACCCACGAGGTCACCTTGAGGATAGAAGCCAAGCTTTAGGCTGATACAGAAGCATGACAGAAAAGGAAGCTAGTGTCCTCCTGGAGCCACATGCTGACCCGGGACTGCCTGTGCCTGGACAGAGTTCATGCGAGAAAATGAAATTTCCCTCTTGTTTAATCCACTTTTCCTTACCCTACTGGGGAAGGAAACTAAACCTAATCCCATCGACAGCCTTATCTTTCAGTGCCAAGCTCAAGTGCTACCTCTCCCTTGAATGCTTCTGAGAGCACAGAGATTAACTGTACTGTTTTCCTCCTCAATTATATAAACCATAGACTGTTATTGTTCAAATCTTTCTTTTGGCACATTAAAAAAAAAAAAAAACTCACTCTGCGTACTGTCAGGTACTCTTTATACATGATTTTCCCCACTAATCACACACTGGTCCCCAACTATTCCAAGTCTGTCATTTCACAAGTCAGTTCCCTAGGCTGTGTGACACCGGGGTCAGCTATATCCCATGCACATAGAGGTTTTTAAAGTAATGATTCAAAATAAATCATTGTTCTTATAAAGAAAGTATAACAATCATAAAAAATAAATGAGATATTGATAATAAATGAAATATCTCATCAAAATATATACACATATATATACACACACATTTTATTCCAGTGTGCTTTCGATTTCATTCTCTGTGTGAGAGTGTATGATATATGTATATATTTGAATATATATAATACACACATATGTACAGTGCTTTATGGCCTATTTTTGGTACTTAGAGTTTTATTGTAAAACAGTGGTTCTCAATGCTTTCCCCCCTTCATTATTACTCCTTTAACAAGCCTTTTAAACAAAATTTTCCTAATGATTGTCTGATGGCATTTTGATATCACAGATACACCATTTATCTGCTTAGGTTATGTTTATATATATATATTTTCCCCCCCAAAAATCAATTTTCCTTCCCTGAATGGTAATATCACACCTGTTAGAATGCATGTTACAAACATATAGCTATGTGCATTCAATGTTGTAAATATTTTACTATCAATAAATATGCAACTTATTTAATATCTGAAACAAATTTGCTTAACCTGAATGTTGCATAATTTATTTAAGTATTTCGCAAGTGCTGAACATGTACACGAAGCAATAGTGATCCGGATCGTGTTACAAGCAGCAAAAGTAAACTTCTTTATAGGTAAGTGATACATACAAGTTCAAGACCTACAACATTTCATATAGAATATATGTAAAACACGGTAAGACAGGGAAGTAGAGAATCAATAGCTAAAATGTATTTAACTAAGTAAATAGAGATAAATACCTCTGTGTGTCCATGTGTATAAACATTGAAATACTTCTGATTATTTCCTTGCTCAAGGTATAAAATTGCAATTATTAATTCAGTAATAAAGCAAAAAATACCAAATATTAATTACTGATATATTTTTGTCAAAATACTATTTACTAAATAAAAATAATTTAATTTTCATTATCCCAAATCATGTAACATTTGCTATCATTCACTGGCATTAAAAAGAAAAATAAAATTAAAATAGATTCATAGATGACGCATTGGGAAAGGGCTAATATCATTGTTTTTGAATGTGTGTTTTGTGAGACTGAAATTTTTCATGTGTTTTTATCTTCCATGAATTGTTAATTCCTGATCTTTGCAAATGAGTGAAATAAATTCCTGGACACACAAAAACAGAGTCAAAGCAATTACCTAATAAAATAAAGACAAACAAAAATTTTAATAGCCTAAGTGACTAATGATAGCAAGAAGGGAATTATTATAGGAAAATCAAGAAATATAAATGAAATATGTCTAGAGACACAATTCTCAATTTACGTAAGCGTAATTAGTTTTATTAATGCCTGATCTTCTTTACCTTAAAGTGATACTTTAGCAATTTCCTCATGTTAGTCTGAATTCCTTAGTTTGGAATTACAACAAATATATACTAACTGAATTTTCAATCATTAAAGCCGTGGGAATTTTAAAGTGAGAGGGCAGATATGCACAGGAATAATTACCTTTTTATTGAGACCTCATCTCCTATATTTAGTGCAAAAACAAAACTAGATCATGTATACATACTTGATATCTTTTTTCTTTTTTTCTTTTTCAATTACATACAATATCATATTAGTTTCAGGTGTACAACATAGTGATTAAACATGTATCTAACTTACAGAGTGATCGCCCTGATAAGTCTAGTACAGCCCTGACACCACACACGGTTATCACAATATTACTGACTACATTCCCTGTGCTGTACTTGGCATTCCCGTCACTGTTTTCATAACTGGCAATTCGTACTTCTTCATCCCTTCACCTTTTTCACCCAGGACAAAGCTTCAAAATAGGTATAAAATATTTCCCTTCATTATGAGCATGGTGTTAAAGCCTGAATCTTAAAACTGAAAAATGAAGTAACTCAAGTGATCACAGAGCTGAAATTCTGCATTTTATACAGGAGACTGAAATTGTAAGAGAAGTATTTGCCGAAGTTCATGTAAACACTTAGGAACAAAGCCCAGGTTAGAATTCAGTTTCTTAAACTCTGCAAGTATGCTGTATTTTATTTCATCCAATGCTTCCCATCCAATATTAGACTGCGCTGCAAACATGCCTTTGGAGACCTCAGAAAACAGAGGGCCCCTGGTTCCTATTTGTGAGAGGCCTCTGCTCTTTTAAAAAAAATTTTTGTCCTTTTTCTCGCAGACGCTTTCTTATTACTCTTAATATCAGATTGCCAGAAATCACTTCTGCTTTATGAACAACCCCTCCAATGAGCTATCTCTAAATCTGCTAGTGATATAATCTGTTGTAAATGAAAATGAAAACCAGGTCACTGACACTTAGAATTCTCCACAAATTGAGAGTAAACAGAATGTCTCGAAGGCCCATGGGAGTTCAGGAGGAACTAATGCGCTACAAATTGACTCCTCTCTTTCTCTCACAGACCATCTCCGCAAGTTCTTGGTGCTGTGCTCTGCAATAGTGGAGGGATTTGGAGAAGCAACCTTGGAATAGCAATGTCTCACTGTAAAGGTAGGCTGGCATACAAGAAAAAGGGATAGGAAATAGACAACGGCCAGAGATGATTTAGTTGTGAGAAAAATTGTAGTCGTCTCTTTAACTTAAGAAAAAAATGCAAATACTGACCAAAACTTTAAAATTAAATTTGGTGTGGCTCCTACAGTTTTTAGAGTAATTTATACTGATCTGCTAACCCTTTTTCTTGAACAGATTAAATTTACAAGTAAGTCTCTGAGGGTGAGTTTTAATACAGTGAAAATATATTTTCTTAATGATCAAAACTGTATGTATAAAATTTCATAAGCAGGTTTATCTTCAAATTGTCCATACGAATAATTATACCACCGAATGCATATCCAGCATTCAGTTCATCTGTTATTAAATATTTTTTGAATACCTAGATATGCCTGACACCCTGCTAGATTTGGAATATATAAATATTAATGAGATACAATGCTTATCTTTGTGCATTATGTCATTTAATTCTCAGAACAATATTATGATGTAAGAAGGACATTTATTTTTGATAACATAATGAAAATAAGGCAACTGTGTCTAAACACATTACTAGTAATATAAGTGACTTGCCCAAAGTCCTACATCTTACCTCATAAACAGAACTTGACATGAATCCTGTTATTCTGACATCCAGTTGGCACTTTATTTTTACTATACCAGAAGATGGCATTCTTCAACATTCATAAAGCTGTAATTCTCAAACTGGGTTCCTATATTTTAGAAAGTACTCAGAAGAATTTCTGGGCAACTAGAAAGCATCCATTATTTTCTAAAATAGCACAGTCCGGTGGCTCTTTGTGTGATCGTGGAAGTGTCCTATATCTGCCCTGTCCAATATAGTAGCCACTAGCCACACGTGGCTACTGAGCATTTGAAATGTGCCTAGTCCACCTGAGGAGCTGAATTTTCAATGGTGTTAAATTTTAATTATTTTATATGTAAATTTAAATAGTCACATGTGGCTTAGTTGATATCCTCATGGGGCGCACAGTCAGAACATGACTTCGAGAATCATAGCTGAGTGGGAAAAGCACATAATTTTACATAAAACAATGGACTAAATCATGGCACAGATAAGCACATTCAATCAACAGTTAACTTTACAACCAGAACTTCCTAGCAAGTTCTCACTTGCTACTGCTTGAAATAGCCTTCAGATTCCTCAGGACTTTCCTTTGACCTTTTGAGCACATGGGTTGAGATGCTTGAGAAAATTTGAATGAAATTAGCATTAAATATGCTACTTAGGAATTTCAATTTCTGATTCTCCGCAATAAATAGAAAACAGCAAATTCAGAAATCATAGAGTTAAGGATAAATTGGGTCAAAATAAATAAGGCCAGAGAAAAATTTACACAGTATCTAGTTTGGTTACTTATATTTTGGAAGTAGGAAAGTCAAGCTCAGAAAAGTTATTGACTTCCTCATGTGTAAGTACCTAGTAAGTTCAAAGTCTAGTTGATAGGTCAGGTCTCCAAACTCTCAGGCCATAACTCTATAAATTTTCCCTAGTACTTTACTGACCTCTGGCTTGTCATGCCCAGTTAAGCTTCTTATCAATACTCCTTTCAAAAAAAAGAAAAGGCACTTTCTTTAGTCACTGTTTCTATTATATGTTACGGCAGATAAGTACAGCAATGGGAAACATTTAAAAAGTGAAAGAATACACACATTCAGTAAAGTTGTAGGATACAATATCAACATGCAAAAATCAGCTGCATTAGTATGCACTAACAATGAATTATCTAAAAAGGAAATTAAGAAAATAATCCCCTATATGATAACACCAAATAGAACTAATTCAACCAAGAAAGTGACAGCTCTATATACTGAAAACTATGAAATGTTGATGAAATCAATTAAGAAGAAAGAAATAAATGGAAGGACACCCTGTATTCACGGAATGGTAGACTTAATATTGTTAAAATGCCCACACTATATATGCAATCTGTTGATTCAATGCAATCCCTACCGAATTTCCAATAGCCTCTTTATATAAATAGAAAACAAAAAACATAATCTTTATATGGAATCATGAAAGACTCAAATATTCAATCTGAAAAACAACAATGCTGGAGGTATCACACTTCCAGAGTTCAAACTATATTATAAACAACGGCAATTAAAGCACAGACAGATATATAGACCAGTGGAACAGAATAGAGAGCCCTTAAATAAACCCACCAAATACAACTAACTAACTGATATTCAAGGAGAGTGCCAAAATGTGCAATGGGAAATAGATAGTCTCTTCAATAAATAGTGTTGGAAAATGCAAAAATATTACACTGAATCCTTATCTGACACTATATATAAAAATCAACTCAACCTGCATTAAAGATTAAACCTAAAACCTGAAAATGTAAAATTTCTAGGAGAAAACTTCTTAACATTAGTATTGGTAATGATTTCTTAGATATGACACCAAAAGCACAAGTCACAAAAGCAAAAACAGACAAGTGAGACTACATCAAACTAAAAAGCACAACAAAGGGGACAATCCACAGAATAGAAAGGCAATTTAGGGAATGGGAGAAAATATGCACAAACCATATATCTGACAAGAGGTTATATCCAAAATAGATGAGAAATTGTTTTTTTTTTTGGTTGGTTCCAAGTGGGGATCAAACCCAGGCCATGGCAGTTAGAGTGCTAAAGCCTAGACACTGCACCACCAGGGAGCCCCCCAGATAAGAAATTCTTATAACTCAATAGCAAAACAAAAAATCCGATGAAAAATGGGCAGAGAATTCCTAAATTTCAACAACAACAACAGAACAATCCAATTAAAAGTGGGCAAAGGACTTGAATAGATGTTTCTCGAAAGAAGATAAATACAAAGACAACACGCTCAACATCACTAAGCATTAGGAAATTGCAAATCAAACCTACAATGAGATAGAGAAATTGGAACCCTTATGCACTATTTTTGGAATGTAAAATGCTACAGTTGTGAAAAACAGTATGGCAATCCCTAAAAATATTTTTAAAAATAGAATTGTGATCAAGCAATTCCACTATTTGGAATACACCCAAAACAACTGACAGCAGGGTCGTGAAGACATATTGGTACACCCATGTTGATAGCAGCATTATTCACAATAGCTACAACGTGGAACCCATCCAAGTGTCCATCAATGAATGAATGGATAAGCAAGTTGCAGTATATGCTTACAACTGGTTATTATTCAGCCTTAAAAAGTAAAGAAATGATGGCACATGCTACAAATGGATAACGGTGTGGACAGCCTAGTAAGTAAAATAAGCCAGTCATGGGAATACAAATACTGTATGATTCCATTTATAGGATGTACTTAGAGTAGTTGAAATCGTAGAGACAGCAGTAGGATAGTGATTGTCAGGGACTAGAGGAAGAGGGGAGTAGAGAGTTAACAAAAATGTGGACTATACCTGCAATGGAGTGTTAGCAGCCTTACACAAGGAAATAGTGACATTGTGACAATGTAGATGAATGTGGAGGACATTAAGCTAAGTGAAATAAACCAGTCACAGAAGAATAAGTGGTTCCACTTACATGAAGTATGTAAAAGAGCCAAACTCACAGAAACAGAGTAGAACAGAGCTGAGGGAGAAGGGACATGGGGAGCTCATGATCAATGGGTATAAAGTTTCAGGTACTCAAGATGAGAAAACTCTAGAAATCAGCTGTACCCCACTGTGCCCATAGTGAAAATACTGTATTGCTCACTTAAAATTCATTAGGAAAGTAGATCCCATGTTAAGTTCTCCACCACCATAATAAATAAATGAATGTAATCAGAAAGCAAAGTGCTACTTTACATGCACGCCCCGTCGCTCAGAAGGAAGACAGGTGGGGCGTGTAGCCCACTGAACTCGTGATCCGGAACTTTCCTGCTTCTGTTTGTAAAGGTGGGAGGTTTAGAAGCCTCAGCACTCAGGGGAGACTTGTGAGATTTCCCTGATCTTAGGCAAAAGGCCGAGAAGCGATTGTGAGATTTCCTGATGGACTATTTGTGGCATCTCTGCAGACCTTGTGTGAAGTGAAGTGACCATTAGCAGTTATTATCTGGCTAATTTGGCAGCAGGCACCAAATGGTTTAAGTTGTTCACACTGATGGACACACATTTCAGGGGCATTGCCTTGGATTCTTGAGATCATTTTCTTTCTCAGGATTACCACAGTAACTATTCCTGGAACGTCGGACATAAAGTGAAGGGTTTCACTGGGGACAGGCAGGCTTTTAAAAATAAACCTCAGACATCTATGATGTTAATCTCGTGAGAAAGAGAGAGATTATGAAGTGATTATGTGCCACCACGTGTCATCCCTTCCTTTTTGCTATATAAAATTATGTCTAGCAAGAAGGCAGGGAATGAGCTGGCTCAATATTCAGAAGCTAATTGTTCGTTTGACTTCTTGTACCAATCTAGGCACCAGTGTTTATAATCTATGGTCACTAGGAGAAAATGAAATTTCGTGCATTTCCCCATCTCCAACCTAGCTCTTTAAATTGGAAAACCAAAATGAACAAAATACTCATTGCTATGTGAGTTTACACAAATTGACAAGATTGTCCCAAATTGACAGAGATTGTATCTTGTATCAAATTTTCCTAATAATCCCAAGGACATGGGCAATAAAGAGGCTCAGAAAGGCAGAGACAGGCCTGAGACATCAAGACAGCATCTGCCTTCCCATACTGGACCTGCAGACTCTGGTCCACAATATGGACAAGGGACGATGTAAAGGACTAACACAGTGAAGGGCCTTTAAGTTATGAAACATCATCTCTACCTGATAGCCCGAGAGTGGTATCACTTATGTGACATTCTCCAGGGAGCTGCGCCTCGTGGATGCTGAGTTTATTCACAATTCGTACTCCGTTAGCCAGGGAAGACTGTGGGGGACATTTACTACATAAAGCTTCTTCCTCCAAGCGAACACTATTAACCTATTACTGCAGTTACAGTTGACAGGAGACGAGCCCAGTTCACCCACCTTCTTTCTTTACCTACTCCAGGGATGTGCGGTCCCCAGAGGAAGTGAATAGGTCACAGGCCAGCTGTTTCAATGGCCCCCTGCCAGTCACCATGGAAAAACAAACTACAATGGAGTAAGATGGCTGGTGCTTGTAACCAGCTGTATATTTTAGCATCACCTGCAAATAAAATAATTTAATATATATATACCTGTCAATGCCTAACATCCGAAGATTGTGACTAGATGGCTCTCTGATAGGGCCAGTTTTTGGTTTTGCTTTTTACCCTGGTAGGTCTGTCTTGGAAGAGCCATGTGAGCCTTAAAGTGGTCCCTTTATCTCAGTGCTTTAACTGCATCACAAAACTGAGCCTAAATCTGAGGACAAATTTTTGGGCCCTTCTTATACAAAGCCACCATCAGCATTTGTCTCATGATGTGTTTACTGTTTTTTGGGGTAGGCAGAAAATAAAAACTTCAAATACAGCATAGAGTTCAAGTTCACTCAGTTTGAGATTGTGTCCCAAGAATTACAGAGCAGTGTCCAAAAGGTGAACATTAGAGAGAAATGAAGAGGTGGGAGAGCCAACTGTCATAAATACAGAGATACATCTTGTCAGCTCTTTATTCTGATTCAAACATCAGGCAGCTGAGAGAGAGAGAGAGAGACAGAGAGAGAGAGAGAGATCAAGAGATGGATTGATTGATTGATTTTAAAGACATTGGCTTGTGTGATTATGGTGACTAGCACATCTGAAGTTTTCAGGGCTGGCCAGAAGCCTGGGAATTCCAGCAGGAGCTGACGTTACAGTAGTGAGTCTGAAGGCAATCGGGAGAAAGAATTTCTTCTTCTTCGGGGACCTCCATCTTTTCTCTTAAGACTTTCAACTGATTAAATGAAGTTCACCGACACTGTGGAAGAAATCTGCTCTACTCAAGTCTATGGTTTAAATGCTTTTAACATCTAAAAAAATCTTCACAATAATACCTAGACTGGTGTTTGGTCAAGCCACTGGGCACTAGAGCCTAGCCAAATTAACCCATAAAAGTAGCCATTACACCTCCCTTAATCCTTCTAACAATGCTTTGGAGTTAATATCACTATCATTTCCAGGTAGAAATAGGGAGGTTGAGGCATGCATGCTACTGGAGAGGTATCTACAAGGTATTCCCAGGTTCTGTGGGTTCCTAACTCTGCCTCAGCTGTCAAGCAGCATCACAGGTGAGGTGGCACCGATCAGGTCTTGACTGGTCAGAAGGAACTATTAATAAGCAGTAAGGGAAATGGAGCCCAGGTATTTTAGGCAAAGGAAGCTCTTCTGAAGCTAAAAGTGCGCGATGACATGCTTTAGAAACTTCTACATGCTGGCTTCTTGGGCCTGTTTCGGTGAGGGGGTGGGAACAGAGAGGGCAACGAGGCTGGAAGATAGACATCAGGGCATGAAGAATATTAGGTACCACGTTAGGGAGATTGCCCTGAGAAAGGATGGCTGTTGGGAGGCACAGCTACTTGGAGGGTTTGTTCAGATTTGTACAGCCAAACCCCGTGCTGGGAGGAATGCAGAGCTCGAGGGTGAGGCCGGCGTGGGGGAGCGTAACCGGGAGGCCGTGGGAGTGCCCCACGGTTTTCTAGATGCAGAAACTAAGGGAGAGTGAGGACACTGACAGGTGTCTGCCTGTGTGCCTTGGCACGTGGCAAACCATCAGAGACCAAGTTTAGACGATGGGTAGGAAGACTTTGGACGAATGAGAAACTCAGATTGTTTTGATTCTGAGTCACCTGTTTGAAGTCCAGGTGCTATCTAATAGGCAGGTGAATATATAAGTCTATAAATCAAGAGTGAGATCTAGACAATAAACATAGGCTCTAAATATGTGCCAGAAGTGATAGATCATTATCAGTTTTTTTTTTAAAAAAACAATGCCGCCAGAAATAGTTAAATTCTCTGTAGAAGAGTCAGGAACCACTAAGCGCACTGAGCGTGGATGCACCGGGCCCACGACGAGTACGTTGGGAGCCACGGGGAGGCTGCGCTTCGTCTAGCAGGACCGTGAAGTCTTTAGGAAGAGGAAACTAGGCTAACACACTGAAATTCCTCTGGCTCGTTTTAACCCTGTGTACTAACATGTTTGCATTGTCTTTTTATAGAACTATTAGAACAAAGTTATGTGAAAGAGAAAAAAGAAAAGAAAGCAATTTCTTGGGGAAAAAAAAATACCAGACATATAGTCACAGAGTAAGAGGTAAAAGAACCGAAGTACGAGAATCGGAGAAATAATAAGGATTATGTGGGAATACACGGGGAGACATCCAGGTTCCATCCCGTGAAAAGGTCTGTGTTGTAGGAGCCTTGTGTATTCTAAGCACTGTACCTGAATTGAAATCATGTGCTCTTTGCAAGAGCACACGGGACAATTACTGTGTGCACCCCCATTCCGCAGATGAGCATAATGAGGCACAGAGAATTTAAATCCACCAAATTCACCCAACTACTAATTGTTGGGGCAGGATGCTCTGGCCTGACATTTAACCGACTCCTAGAGAAGCAGCATGATTTCTGAACTTATCTTTAATGACCTTTAATACGCTATAGAGATAATAAAATGGACACATATGAAAGGGGAAGATACCAGCTGAGTTCCAGTCACTGTGTGACTAGGTTAATTATCCCAGTAAACCTCAAAGTTCTAATTTCAAAAGTACATTTGAGCTTCAAGGTGATGCTACATATAAAGTAGCACATGGTGTTAATGCAGTGCTGGATACACATTTATTCCTTTCCTTTTATCTTCTTCAAACAGGGACTCTTTAATCTGAGATCCCTGGATATATTTTGTGTACACCATGACATCGTATGTAAAAACACATGCATGCATATATTCCACTCATCTGATGAAAAGGACCATTCCAGGCAAAAGGATCCTTATATTTATAAGATTACATAGGAAAAAGAAAAGAAAAGGAAAAAAAACAACACTATCTTGTAGCATTATTTTTAAATTAAGGTATGTGACAAAGTACTTTAAAAATGTTTTAAAATGCTAGAAAAGTTCTTACAATATTTTAATTTACTTTCATTAGAAATCATATCAGATGTAATATTTACATTATAGAATTACAGAGATAATGACATAATGAATTCTGTGACTATTAATTTGGTAAATTTTTAATAAGTTTGTGTGTTTTTGTGTCTCTGAGAGAGAAAAAGTAAAAAAGAGAGATAAGAGAGAAAGAGAAAGAGAAAGAGAAACACTTCATCAGGAATGTGTTTCAAGTTCTCAAACTCAAGGACAAGTACTCAATTTTAGATTTATGAGTTCTGACAATTAAGTTCATGAACTCATCCCAGAAAAAGTGCCACACACCTCACTGCTGAATATCACTGTGGTCACCTTTGAAGGAGTCCCCTTTGGGAAGCTGTGCACCAATGCCAGCGCCTACTCCACCCTTCAAAGCAGTTTTGAAACTCTTTTTCTGGAATGGCCATCAGAGCTGTCGTTGGATGATTTTTGATGTCCCAAATGTCATCAAAACGTCTTCCTTTCAATATTTCCTTTTTCTTTGGGTAAAGAAAAAAAGTCATGGGGGCCAGACCAGGTGAGTAGGGAGGGTGTTCCAATACAGTTATTTGTTTATTGGCTAAAAACTCCCTCACAGACAGTGCTATGGGAACTGGTACATTGTTGTGATGCAAGAGCCATGAGTTGTTGGCGAAAAATTCAGGTCATTTTCATCTAACCTTTTCATGCAGGCTTTTCAGCACTTCCAAATAGTAAACTTGGTTGACTGTCCATTTGGTACAAATTTATAATGAACACTCCCTCTGACATCAAAAACAGTTAGCAACATTGTTTTGACTCTTCATTTGGACTACATTTTTGGTTGTGAAGAATTGGCTGACTTCCATTGTGCACTTTGATGCTTTGTTTTAGGGTTGTACTGGTATACTCATATTTCATCACCAGTGATAACATGGCCTAAAATATTGTTTTGCTCTTGGTCAACTTTGACTCTCCTTTGCTTTTGTTCATCAGTGAGCTCCTTCAGGACCTTTTTTTGCACACACCTTTCCAATGCCTAGATTTTCAGTGAAGATTTTCCTGTTTCTCTATCCATGTTTACTTGGTCTGCTATGCTTCTCACAGTCAGCTGATAATTTTTGTGCACACTTTGGCAAAGTTTTGCAATTTTTTCATCAGTTCTGCTCATTACTGGCCATGCTGACCTCTCTCCATCAGTGACACTTTCTCTGCCCTCAGAAAAATGTTTAATTCATTTGCACACTGCCGTTTTCTTCATGACATTATCCCCATAAACTTGGACTAACATGTCCTTGATTTCACTTCCACTCTTACCAAGTTTAACAAGAATTTTAATGTTTGTTCATTGCTCTAATTCAAGCCCTGACATTCTTGTGATGGCACACAAAACATGCAACTTATTGAGTTATTTGTACAGTGCTGCCAACATAAGTGCATGGTGGCAAGTTTGAGAACTTAATTGTCAGACCTCATAATTGGTAGCATCCTGTATTGTTCAAGGAGTGTTATGCTCTCCATTTGTTTCTGTACACTCAGGAAGAAATGTATGCAATCGTCATTTCTATCATAAATCACAAGTAATAAAAATGGTCCTGTTTTATTGCTAATGGGAGCAGTGTGTGCTGTTTCTTTATGGCTTTTATGTGTCCAGCTGGCCAAAAGCACCCCTTATTTCACGCTGTGCAGCTGTCAGCCAAGGAAGAACTAAGGAGAAGGATGGCAGAGTAAATGTGCGTCACATCTAGCATTTATGTTCCTTTGGTGGAAAAGGTGAAACTGGGTTAAAACCTCTTCTTTTTCAGTGATGAAGATATCAGAATGAAGTCCTTTGATAACAGCACTAACCCAGACATCCTTCTCAGTGAAGAGCCATTTCTTCCCGGAGACTCGTCCCTTGAGAGGATGCAGAAAGCACCTAAAGAACTAGATAGGTGTCAGAAATGAGTCAGGTAAAACAAACAAACCCACAAACAGTTGGAAGTGAATCAGAAAAAAACTGACTAAATTGAGAAAAGTTCCAGAAAGGACAGAAGAGCCAAGGTGGAAAACGTGCTGTGCCATCCGCCTGCCTTCTAATCCGAAGCGTCGTTGGAGAGTAAATCTTCAATGAGGCTTGAGCTTTCGTCCAGGTCAGTGGCTTACAAGTTTAGGCGGTAAACATTGTTCTATAAAATGTTTTTATATGGTGTATTTCTTTTCTGTTTTCCTCCAAGGAGCCCCATTTTATTTTCCAATATGAAAAACAAATATTTTTGATTCAGTGAAAAGAGTGCATGGGCATTCCTAGAGGTCCCCCATGTTTGCGCTCCCCTCTGAGCCTCTGAATCAACTTTATATAATTTTTGGTTTCTCTAATGACAGTTAAAAAAAAAAAACATTTAGTGCCGAGTTTCTCCTCGTTTTGCTATTAATACTAATATACTGATTGACAGAAAATTAACTTTGAGGAACCCCTCATATAGCATTCCTGACAAAAAGACTGTTCAATCCGTTCCAATACCATTAACGACACATCATTCAATACCTTTTCATTATTGTGAAGTTTTAATCATTGGAAAGTTATGACAGTGAATTTAAATCATTATCCAAGTAACCAACCCTAAATTCTGCCCTCTAGGGAAAAAGACCATGTGATTGTTTTCCAAAATTTGAAAATGTTCAGTTCTAGAATTCTTCCTACTCATGGTTTCCAAAATCATCTTTATTTTGGCCCCCTTCCTTTGAATGATCTCTATTTTAATTCTCTCTCTCTAATATGTCATCAAGAAGAACAGGAAGAGTATCCCACTGAAATTACCTCATTTTGCTCGTGTAATTTTAAGTAAATTATCTGGGGCCATATAAATACTTAATAAAAATGTGAAGAATTTAACAGAATTCATTACATTTGAATACCTGACCTTTTCTTCCTTACACTAATATTATGAATTACTCTCACATATGTTATTTCATTTACTTCTACTTTAGTCCTGTGAGGATGTGAGGATGGGTAATATCTACATTTGCCAGGAAAAAAAAAAAAAGCTGTTCAAAGGAGTCAAGTCATTACAGCAGCAATTAATCAGGCAGTGACAAGCCTAGAGAGAGAATCTGAACTAACATTCCCCTCAGTGTATCAGTCCAGATGAGTGGCTATCAAAGAAATGTTATTTACTAAATAACTATATTATGTATAGCGTGAAGTATTCAATAGGGTCTTACGTGACTCAGACGAAAAAGTTGTAAAATATATTACTGTTAATCATCGGGGAGTTTCACTGCTCATAGGATGGCGTGAGGAACTGTGTAGAGCTTGCAAAGTGGGTAAAATAAAAGAAAAAATTAGTCTCTGAAAATGGTCTTAGAGGCATATATCAAGGAACAAAATAATGTTCAAGGTTTTCTTACCAAAATTTAGTCAGAAAATTGAGAGACTGTGACATGTAAATCAAGAAGCATCTTCTCCTTCACCTGTCCCTACTGAGCAAGATGGAAATGCCACTTCAATGGCATCGTGAAAGACACGTGGTCTCAGCTTCTACAAGTCCCCCCAGGGCTGTCTTTCTGGGAGGGACACTTGGAAATACTTCTCATCCTGCCCCAGGCTACCCACTGCTGAGGTTAAGATCCAGGCAAGTGCACCCAAAGTCGGGAAACCCTCCTTTCCCCCAGCCCCCACTCAGGTCTCTGCAGCTTTATGTTGGGGACCGGGCTGCTGACAATTCTGGGGCCTCCAACCCTCCTTGCCCCGGTGTCAGGCAATGGTTCCACACCTGGAGAAGCAAACTGTGGAGACTTAGGGCTCCTGGCTCTACTAGGGAGTAGTCAGATCCTAAAGTTGGGGTGTCAGTCAGAGAAACCATGCCTGCCTGTCCTTGCCCCCAGCCACAGAGCCCTGCTCAGAGATTTTGCTCAGGGGGTGGGGGTGGGTCGATGGCTACAGAGGAGAGTTCCTAATCTTCTCACAAAGGAATTACCTTTATTTGCAACAGGGTGGAGAAGTACAATCAAAAACAGTGCAGCAGTGGAGAAAGGGAGAGAAGACGGACATGTTTATTGAAGGCACACAGTTAACGTCGGTTGACCAGTTGGCCAGAGAGAAACAGGGAAAGAAAGTTCTGAGAGGAGAATGTATGGGGGTCAGGACAAATCTCAAAGAATGACTCCAGACTATGTTTTCAAAGGTCCAAATCTGATTAGGTTGGTTTTTGGAACAAATTATGGTGCAGACAATTAGTAGAGCTTAACAGCTGGGAGTAGCCAGGGAAAGAGCCATCTCAGCAGGCCCTGACCACCCCTGCCATCCCACGGTACTCACGGGCAATGCTGGGCCCATACAGCGCCTCCTCACCCGCTTCACGACGCAAGAGTGGAAGGAGGGGGCGACGGGGCTCATATAATCTAGCCAGTTGGTAAACACGTAAACATGCAAATTAACAAGCTCAGCATACTGGACCAGTACCCAAGTTGCTACAATATCCACTTCCATACAACAGTTTATGACACATGTAAAGAAACAAGTCTCTCCCTCTCCCTCTCCCTCTCCCTCTCTCTCTCTCTCTCTCTCTCACACACACACACACACACACACACACCAGGCAACAGGAATGACCTATGAAAACAACTGGGTGTTGAATTTAATAGACAAAGACTTCAAAATAGACACTATATACATATACCAGGAGTGCCCAAAAAATGTATACACATTTTAAGAGATGTTATCTATGTATAACATGGATACTGATGGGAACCACTTTGAGCACCTCGTGTAATTGCAGAAGTCAAATGTGACTTGTATTCATCTTTTCTTATCTGTCTATATTGAGTATTACAATTTTTTCCTTTCTTAAAAATGTGTATACATTTTTTTCGGCACCCTCTGTATTAGGAACTAAAGGAAACCATGATTAAGGAAGTAAAGGAAGGTTCCTGTCTAACCCCCTAGAATAATCAGGATGGCTGGTGAGGCCTCCAGGCCACTCAGCAAAGGCAGCTCTACTCCTGGGAAAGCCACGGTCATGGAAACGCCTTGATAGCACCCCTTAACTTCCCACCAACGCAGTGAACAGCCAGGCAAGTTCTCCAACGAGAAACTTCTCTGGACCGTTGGGCAGTGCTTAGGTTGCCTTCCAGGAAAACCCTCAGCTTCCCTCTATTGTACCACATACCATGCCACATAGCCATGGCCTTCTTAGATGCCTGTCATTTTCCCTTAATAATTTTCCTTATGAACTGATGGTTGAACAGAAGAAAGGGATCTGGTCTTCCTACTCTGAAAACCTGGCAGTGTCAGGGTCTCATGGAAAAGGGCAACAAGTGTTCATTTTCTGGTACCAGCTCTTCTACATTATTTGTTTATAGGGCCATGAAAGGACTCCACTGGCATGTGTGAGTGTGTGTGCATGCGTGTGTACATGTGCACAGGGCAGTGTGGACATGGATGACATTCTAAGTAATTAGCATTTGAGGCCACGATCTGTGTCCATTGTTATCTACTATCTACACTATATTACGTTTAGTCACATTTAATCTCACATCAACTATTGTAATTTGGCCATACATTGATACATTTATTTATAATCTCACAAAAGAACAATATTGACACACAAAGGTAATGCTGATGCTTAAATTTTGATGCATTTGTTGGAAAGAAAGGCTCATTACACTGAAGAGATACACGCTACATCAGTCTGTCCGCTGCAATTAGAAACTTCAGAAAGAGCAACGGAAAAGATTTTCAAGACGAAGCAGGGTAAACTCAAATTAGTCACACCAACTTTTTATGGGATCACAGTGCTTATCTGTGAAAAATTACGGCCCATTAAAAATGAAAATGGGTAAGTTACAGAGTAAAGGAATATGAATCAAATATTCCAAAAGAGAAAGCAAAATCTCGGAGCATTCATTTATTTACAGCATGAATAATTTAATAGCCACCTCTGATTTAATTATAGCCATGGTCAATTAACTAATGTAGTAACAATGTATAAATAATGGATAATTTCATTGCACTAGATGAAACTTCAAGAATTACTGTAATATCAGAAGCATTATAAATAGGTTGTTTTCCCAAATATTTTTGACAATAAAACAGAATATTATGAGAATTTAGAATAGTTTTTTTTTCTTTTTAACTATACAATGAGGGTTGAATATGAACATATTCATGAAATTTACTTACACATTCTGGAAAAAGTTAGAAAGATATCAGTGAATCCATTTGACTAAATTACATTTTTGTTGTAACTACCTGTGAACATATTGATAATAATGGAAGCCAATATAAAAACATATGATGTGAAGAGCACTGTTCTCATAGCTTTTTGTTCATAAATTCATTAAATTTCCCCTAACACTTTAAGGTAAATGCTATTCTAATCTTTAGTTCGTACTTTGGAAACTGAGGCACAGAGAAGAATGCAAACATTCCCAATTTCACAGAATAGATAGCAGAGCCGGGTGAACCCAGAAAATCTGATTCTATCATCTGTCCTCAAAACTGTTGGATTTCACGTGGTCTTTACGCAGAGTAACAGCCTTATTTAGAATAGAAAAATAATAACGAAAGAAATGATAATGTGCTGATCAGCGTTAAGAGATACTTCAAGGAAGGCAGTTACCATATGGGTAATTATCACGCTAATGGAAAAGTAATCTGTCAATTTGGAAGCTTCATTATTTTCCAAGTGAAACTCAGAGGCTCTTGGGAAAGATCTCTGCTTACACTGAGTAAGAATCTCTGATCTCCAAATAACTCCAGAGCTAATATCCTTGCTTCTTTATGCCCCGCAGAAATGCGCACTGTGGCACGTGGAGCGAGCAGTGCTTCGGGAAGTCGGTGAGGCCTAAAGCTGAATCCCGGCTGTGTCTATTGCTACTTTGAGGCTTAGGTGGAACTATTCCAGCTCTCCATACGCATCGGTCCATTCTGCTACGCAGGGACAACCATCCTCATCTAGTAGTTACGAGAGTACATGAATTCTGCCAAGCACGGGGTTTGGCTACATTTTAGTTGGATGGTCAGTATGATTTAGTTTTCTTCTCACACAGTGAAAATACCTGGAGAAAATAAACACTAAATATTCTTGATTTGCGCTTTCAATCTTGCAGTTAAGAGAAAGTTATAAAATGCGATCATTTGCTGTAATAGGACAGAACAGTCGTAGCTGAGTTTCTACTACGGTCTTTATTTCCCATGTAGTTTTTGTTACGTTGTTTATACAGTGGCATAAAATAAATGAAAAGAGGCTTCCTATTTGTTGGTTTAGTTTTTATCCTTTTAAAACGAATACTTAATCCCATTCAGAAAAAAACATTGAGTTGCTACTAGAAAGAAAAAAGTAAAGCTTATTAAATGCTCATTTGAATCAAAGCTTTGAAGGAAAATTTAGCAAATTTGCTAGTTATTTTTTGCACCTATGCTACTCCACAGGGCACTTTATAACCAGGAACTCAGTATTTAGTGAGAACTTCTTCATGTTTAATCTGTAAACATCTCTCTTGTGCTCTCAATGTAACTTTCGCTCCAAGCAGTTTGCCCAGCTCTCCTCTAATAACTCACATCTGAATAAATTAATCCCAACAGGCCTCTCGGTAGCATCGAGCCCCAGGGGAGTTCTTAGTGAGAAGGCTCCTGATTTCCTGCTGAGCATCCTAGCCTTCCTCACGGAGTAAAACCACGAGGCCTCTAAAGAAATGCGCTACATGTTAGATTAAATTTCTCCACCAACGTGTAGATAGTAACCAGACACTGTTGCTGGGATGGAAAGGAGAAAATGAAATACCATCCTTGTACTTCACCGTAAGATATTCTACCTTGGGCAATACCATGTACTTGTTCAAGTAAATTCAATTAAAAATTCCCACACACATAACACACACATATAGATATGGAGATGTTGATAGGGCTAAAAAAATGTTCATGCTGAATTTAGGCAATATAGGAAGAGTTCAATTACACTAGAGAGTAGAGGGTCTGAATAGAGATGGAGAAAACTTAGCGGTACATCGTTCCATCGTTTACCAAAACCTGTATTAAAAAGTTCTCTCTTATTGCATATTTTTCCATTTATCATTCTAATTCTATTTTGTTTTGCATATTTTAGGCCATGTTTTCAGGCGCATATATTTTAGAGTTTATGTATCTTCTTTGGTAGTTTAAGTCTTCATGATCATGGTATCTTTCATCAAGGCAGAGTTTTTTTCAATTGCTTTATTTTTAATATATGCTGAACTATAAAACATACATTTAAAAAGGGTTGAAATTATACAGTGTGTTCTCTGAAATATAGAGTTAAACTACAGATCAGTATTGAAAGGGTATCCGAAAAATTCCCAAATATTTGGAAAATAAGCTCTATGTTCTTAAGCAACCCAAGAGTCAAATATGTAATTACAAAGGTAAATTATAAAAATCAATTACATTTCTATATTTTAGCAAAGAAAAATGGAAATTAAAAATATTTAAATCTAATTAATAGCATAGGATTTGAAAAACAAGGATACATTAAATAAAATATTTTCATGTCATATACCATGAAAACAAATAATTGCTGATAGAGCTAAATAACATTAGCAATAAACTAACTCCTTGGATCAGAAGGTTTAATCCAGTGAGGTCAATGCTCCCCAGACCCATCTTTAGATTTAATAATATCTCAATCAAAATCTCAGCAGGATTCTTTGCGGAGACCAATACAGATAAGCAAAGGGCCTTATGAGCAAACACAGTTTTTATAATAAGACAAGAACAAGTTGGAGGACTCATGCTACTTGATTTTAAGATACACTATAATTATACTCTATCAACATAAGATTAATATATAGATCACTGGAACTGGAAAGTGGATGCAGGAATAAATCCACACATATATGCTCTATTGATTTTCAAAAATGTTGCTAATGTAATTCAACGTGGAAAGAATAATACTCTCAGCAAATGAGATATCTGGACATTCATAGAGATTTCAAAAAACTAAAATAATACATATTCTCTGAACATAATTAAATTACGCTAAAAACTCTAGATTATCACGCAACGTTTAAAAACAAAAAGCGTATTCTAAATGCCCCTTGAGTCAAGGAAAAAATATCTTATTTAGAATTAAAACATTAATTTGAAACTTAAAATAAGTCCCCTGGTGATAATATGAGAGAATACTTTGAAATAAAACATTTTAAGGAAATCCACTTGAGAAAAAGGGAGGTGTTTTGTTTTGCTTTTTAATCTGAAGACTGTATCCAATTAAAAAGAATCTTAGACGTATAGGTCTTTCATGAAACTGTCATGATTAATTTTTCCCTTGATTCACACTAAAGATTAAGAGGTATTAATAGAATGAAGATACTTTTTCTGAAAAAGAGAAAGCTTTGCCTTGCAGTCTCAAAAGGCGTTTGATTGATGGGTGAAAGCATTCCAAATCAGGTTTCCTGTACCAGATAATTAAGCATCTAGTGTACGTAGGAGGAGTTGCACTGTTTCATACCTGAGTATGTTGCCTAGTGTGTCACCTACAGCGATTCATATAACCCACCTCTATTTCATTTTCTCCTCTCTGCAATTAAGATAGTGTAGGTCTGCAAGCTTCAGAAGGTTATGTCTAGTGTAAAGGGCACTGTAGGGGTAAAACACTGGCATGTCTCAGAGGAATACTATTATATACACAAGTACTAATCATTTGTGTAAAGTTATCATGTGAAATTGATGTGGGAATGCAAATTAAAACAATGAGCTTTTGTTATAAAGAGTACTATGGATTAATAAAAACAGAAGCCACCCTCTTTCTGTTCCTCTGTTGCCTGGAGAAACATCCCCAGACATAAAAAAAAAAAAAAAAAAAAGAAACAAAGAAACAAAGAGAAAAAGGAAGTCCAATTTAATCTAATAATGAGGATGAAGAGGTCGGCCCCTTAAGGAAAATAGAAAATATAGAAAGACTTTCAAGTTTTAAAGGGCTCTTCATATATTTTGCAAAATATTTATATATGTATATCTTAATAATTATTTGCAGGATTTTATATGGAAACATTAATAGTTGATAGAAAATAGAACAATTATAAAAGTTAAACCTTTCTTTGGACTAGAAGAAAAACATCTATAAAATATAGAGGAAGGAGCCAATAATCTCTCAGGGTTCATCTCTAATTCAGCTCTTTATCCTTCGTGGGCCCCAGCTCAGTACCTGGAAGTTCATAGGTGCTCAGTCATTATCTGTTCAAGAATGAACAGTTCACAGTAACTCATATGACAAGATGAAATTCCAAAATTTTCATACAGAGAAGATACACTTAATATAAGGCATTTGACTGAAGGTCCTCTAAGTGTCCTACTTAATGCTTAGAGGTTCTGCTTCTATGACAGGTAGATATTCAAATAGGTAATCAAGAGAAAAAAAGGCTAGGGAAACATGAGCCAAAAAGGATTGAATCGCTCTCATGGGGTTAAGATGCAAAATATCCTCTAGACTAGACCAGTATCTTTAGAAAATGTTAATATTGCTATAAACCATTAAAATTCTGATTTAGCATTCAACAATGGATAAAGGATCCCTAAGAACAAGCTTAGAAAATAATGATGGAGTTGAGCCCTATTTACTTTTATTCCTTCCACGAATTCACTTCTGTCTTGGAGGAGTCATGCTTGACAAATAGAGACGTTCATTAAAACAACTGTACAAAAGTGTGTGAGGCAAAAACCGATAAATAAACCATGAAATAGAATTTCTATATTTCCAATCGCTGATAAGCACAGAAAAAGCAACATTTTTGAGTGAAGACTCTATATGTTTTCACCATGCCTTTCTTTCTTCCTATAAAATTGGAAGACCTAAAATTGGCAGATGATTTTGTTAACGTGGCATACAGTTCATGAGGAATTCCAACAGGTTTTTACACGATTCACTGGAAATGTTGAAAATCAATGCGTAGAAGATTTAGTAGACTTTGGCTAATATGACTTTTGTTCTTTCTTTCAACACAGTTTTTCAAAAATATCCCATTCATATTTGTCCTAAAGATATAATTCAACTCTTTAAACTTATCATTTACATATGTTTAAATGTCCTTTATTGCTGACCAAAACACTTGCCTCCAAAAAAACAAAACAAACAAAAACAAACAACTGCTGAATTTAACCCTTCTTTCTGTTTTGTTTTCCTTCCATAAATACACATTTCTGCACATATGTCTACCAAATAGTTTTATCATGTATACATCTTTTTCACTGAACATAATCACACAATTTCCTTATTCATAGAGATTTTCTAAACATTTCCATCTCACTTACCATAATTTCCAACCCCAAAATCACGCTTTGGAGCAGGTTGATGTTGGTGACCAGAAGGGGTTAAACTTAGAATTACATCAGTCATTGCTTAACTCTCTGATGGAAAAATTTGTGGGTTATCCCATCATTTAATTTCTGTATTCATAAGATCTACTTTATAAATATTGAAATTCAATCAAACCATTTAATCACTAGGCCATAAAATACTTATAAAATCTAGAAATTACTTTTCCTTCTGTGGATTTTGTTTATTTAGAAGTGTGTATGGGACAATAGGAAACTGCTATAACTACACTTTGGTTACAACAATGAATAAAAATATGGTCCTACCTTGAAGAAGCACTCACACTGGAAGAAAAGATATGCCAGTACTTTATAATAGTACTATTAAGAATAAAATACTATTAATAGGGGTTGAAAAGTGGACAGGAGAATCCTAATAAAACTTTTGTGTTTGACTTAAATTGAGAAAATTTTAAAACAATCACTCCATTTACTTGATTATAAACGTTAGATACATGTTTAGACGATACATCATCTTAGTTGAAATTTCACATGATTTTAACAGTTTACAAATTACAAATAAAAGATAATGTACACATACTTCAATTATTTTTACTGTGATGTTTATATAAACTATATCTTTATGTATGGGTATGAGTACATGCTCTACCTCTCCTTAGTTTTGAAGTTTAGATGCCATATGCAAATATAATAAAATAAAGAATAAATATTTAGAAATATTGAAGTAAAGGGGAAAGACTTATGGGGGATAAAGTAAGGCTAAATGTAAAGATAATACAAATAAACAGATTTCATAAAAATCCAATACAAAGGTAAGGTATAAGTGATGTTAAATTCTCTAATATCCACACCAAAAGATCATACAATCATTTAAAAGAACTCTGCTTAAAGAAAAGCAAGGCAGAATAAAGCAAATAAAAATGTCAATTTAGAAAAAAGCATAAATGCAATTTCATAATGCACATAAATTGTTATTTGATATAAAAGCCAAATGGTAACTCTTACTAATGTCATTGGCACGAATATACATAATGCAAGCATCTCCTGACTCACGGCTTATATCATAAATAGAAAATATCACTCACTCAAGAAATACGTAACAATGCTTACCGCCATGCCAGGTGCTGTTCTATGCACTGAAGATGCCACTTCTGCTCTCGTGGTACTTCCATTCTAATGGGGAACAAAAGCAGAAATAAATGACAAAACCATCACATGCCAGGTGGGCAGTGGGCAATGAAGCAGAGTAAATTTGGTCACATGGAAAGAGAATAAAGGGGGAAGAATCATGCAGCTGAGAACACGGTTTTACTGGATTGTTAGGGATTGTCTCACTGACAAGAGAACATTTAAACCAGCAAGATATTGAGGTTTCCATGCGAGAAAGGGGTGTGTACCTATTTAGGGTAAGTTGCTTTAGGCAGAATTAACAGTAAATGCAAAGTAACCAGAATACTGCTTGTTTTTGGTTTTTGTTTTGGAGAAAGTACAAGGGACCCAGTAGGGTGGTGGGATATGTGCACAAGAGGAAACGATGTCAGAGAGGACACCCTATCCTGTGAAGGCTGACTCTGACCGAGACGTCATGCCCTCAGAGTTTTGACTAAGCGTAGTGACATTATGGGACACGCGTTTGAAAAGAATTGCTTTGGTGATTTTGTGACAAAGAAATGACATTAAGGGAGGTGACGATGAGTTTAGAGTAGAGAGAGGGAGCGGAAAAAGTTGGTCAGATTCGGGATCTATTTTGAATTTAGACAAGATTGTTGAAGGATTGAATAAAAAATGTGAGAGCAAAGTAGAAGTCAGTATTTCCAAGGCTTTGAACAGAGCCGCCGGAAGGATGGATTTGTGACTAACTTCTGTTGCAAGTTGGAGAATCAGAGAAGCAGGTTTCGGGATCAAAGTGCGCTTTGGGACACATTAAATTAATGTCGATGGCAGTTCTCTTTAGAGTCTAGGCTTCAGGGAAAAGTTGTCTAAGAGCTACAGCCTGAGCATCGAGAGAATCCAGGCCCCAGTGAAATGCAGCGGGTGGATGAGGGTGTGAGGGCAGAACTCAGCAGACGAGGTGAACTAAGGCAAGGTCTGAGGATGGTGCCCAGAAGCCCAGGGAAAGCATTTCAAGGAGGGATCATTTAGAACCGCCAGTGGCTCTAGTAAAATGAGGAACTGCTGATGGAGTTGGTAATGGGAAGAAATTGGTGACATTCAAAATGGGGTTTTGATTGGAGCTGTGGTGACAAAAAACTTAATTAGTATGTGGGGGCCAGGAAAGAATGAGACTGTTGACTCTATTGATGCAATTAATCCAATTAGCTTCTTGTTTCATTGACGAAGCAATTCAAAACTTCTTGCCACACCTATGTGATCGTTGTGTGGCTATGACTTCACTGCTTCATAATTTTAAGTGTTTTCTTGTATTTTTCTTACATCTACACTAGTCTGGTGAAATAGTCATTTTCTGTGAAAGAGAACACTAAGTACAAAGCTGGTTACATAATTCCTGTGTTTAAGCTTAATGCGTTGAGTCTGCTTGTCGTGAGTCTAATATTTGTTCTAGTTCTGGTCCTTAATGCCAAACTGTGTCTTTTTCAATGGTCAGAATCTATTTTTTTCTTTAAGATATAATTTTCAGATAGAATTAGTCTTTGACTTTTTCCAAGGCAAGTATATACACATTTTTGGTCTACTAACCAAGTGGGAAAATTGAGTGCAAGTGAATAATCCATGGTCCGTTTTAACTTCTGCCACTCCCATTTACTAGTTTCCATTGTATTCCAAAAACAATTTTGACAAAAACATGAACAAAAGCTTCCTGTAATAACAAAATAATATGTAGTGAAGTAATAGAACCAGAAGAATAATAATAACCAACACTGAAAAAGAAAATTTAGACCACATATTAACATCTGTAATTTGAATCTCATATATACTAGATTTCATATAGCTGCTTTTCTTTTAACTTTAAACATGAGGATTTAATGTTTCTGTTTCCACATGTTAGGAAGTCTTCACTCCATCCTAAAAACAATTTAATAATCTGTAAGAGATGTAAGGACCCAGGGCAAACTATGTGCCTCGATTGGAGAGAGAGACGGGCACATCTAGGGAGCCAGGGCTTGGCCAAGCAGAGCAGAGGCTCACAAGTGGAATCTCAGTGGGAACCAGTGTGAAGGTAGGGAAGCCTGAAGCATGATGAGTTTTTGGAGGCTCAGTGTAGACAACTCTGAGAGTTAAAGGCTCTAGGGAGAGCCAGTCATAGGAAGCACCCACAGTTTTGTGAGAATGTCCTCCAAGAGCTCCACCAGGTTTCACAGTAAAAACTGCAGAAAAATCCACTCATGATTATACAGGGGGAGGGATATGAAACCATTTGGAAATATAATACATCACTGCCTTCTTAACAAAGCTTGCATTTGAGAGAAACTAGTTAACTAGACCCTAACCTACTGGGTAGGTTCACAGCCTTACTGGGCTGGAAGATGCAGGAAATACCCAACTCCAGCCCCCTCCAGCCATCCTGTCTCAACTAAGGGAGAAGGCTGGGAAATACCATGACATCCACTGTGCAGAGGCTTACTGAAAGACTGAGACCTAATCATTGAACTTTAGAGCTCTTCCCCTCCCCCTAAAACTCACTACCACGTTATTAAAGCTCGATTTACATCAATGCCTGTTACATCAATAGCCAGTACACAGTCTGGGTATTAAGAAAAAAGTATGAGGCTGCCAAAGGCAAAAAAACAAACAATCCTTAAGGTGTGTACTCCTAAAAAAGAGTGTGTCAGACGGCATGAGGCAAGAACTGACAGAATTGCAAGGAGAAATAGATTAAACCACTCACACAGCAGGAGAATTTTGTACCCTTCTTTTACAAATGGACAGAGCAGGCAAAAAGTCAGTAAGGACGTAGTGGAACTCAACAACATCTCAATCAATGTACATAGTAGACATCTATAAACTATTCATTCAACAACCACTGAGAATGCATTCTTCTCAAGCTCAAATGGAATTGCATTGAAGACATAATAAAGAAATCCTACAGAGGAAATGCAGAGTGATGATATAAATATAAATTTATAAAACAGGAAGTGTCACATTATTGAATATACAATTCTACCTAAATTTACAAAGTCTTTTCCAAAGTTATCTATAAATTCAAGGCAATTACACCCAAAATCCCCACAGGGATTCTTATGAAATTAGAAAAGCTAATTAAAATATCCATATAAAACAGCAGGGGGTAAGAGCAACTAAGAGAATTTTGCAGAAAACAAGGTGGGAAAACATTTCTAGTATTTATAATAAAGGTATTGAGTCAGTGTAGTAGTGGGAAAGAGATAAATTAACCCATGAAGCAAAATAAAAAAGCAGGCTCACATATGGAAGGAAATTAAAAAAGAGAAAACATTGCACATCATCGAAAGAAATAGTTCAGTGGTGTTGGAACAATTGGTTATCTAAATGAAAGAAAATAAACTGTCATCCCTAATTCACACCTTACCCAAAATATCAATTGTAGGTTAATTAAAGACATAAAAGAAGATTAAATGTGTAAAACTTTCAAAGAGATATGCAGAAGAATGAATTTATGAGTACTTAAAAAAGACAATAAAAGCATAAATCAAAAAGAATAATGTATTTGCTTTAATTAAAATTAAAACTGGCATTGCCTTAAGACACCAGGAAAAAAGAAGAAAAATTAAACAGTTAAGTCACAAACTGGAACAAAATACTTGCAATGCATATAACTAACAAAATACTAGTGTCCAGAATATGTAATGAACTTCGAAAAATCAATAAAAAGATAGAGACATAACTGCAAATGGACAAGAACACAGGAGTGGTGTGCACGATGGTAATGCACGGGCAGCCACGGGAGTGACTAGCAAAATCTACATGACTGTAGCAGTCAATGCAAATTAAAAACAAGATGAGATACAATTTTACTTCCATGAGATTGCATTATTTAAACAAACCTATCTGATGATACTGATACTGAACTTGGCCCAGGCTTCAGAGTAGTAAGATCATATATACACATCTGAGAAGCGTGATGGGTTAGAAGCTCTTGGGAGACTTATTTGGCAATATCGAAGATACAGTTACCTATGATACTGAAAGTTTCATCCTAGGAAATGCCTATGCATGTGGAAGAGAAAACACAGAGACATGTATTAATGGTACCATTGTTTTTAGGGTGTATTTATACAATGGAACTTGAGTTACATTTGCCATTACGGACAAATCTCAAGTACAAATATTGTACAAAGTATTGAACCTACCCAGGCGTCTCTAGTGGGCTGTCCTGAGGTGGACAGCACTATGGCACCAACCCACCAGGGATAGAATCAAACATTTTGAATATAATTTTGCATAATGATATTATTTGACTTTTCTTTTGTGAAGCCCTTTCATATAACTGCCTCATTTTAAAATTTAGATTTCAGCATTTTATCATACTTTTACTCATTTGTATACATTTTCCCCCTAAAACTTCATTTCTATTGAAAAATACTCTCTCTACGCTCAAACCAACATTCCCTTTATTTTTCTGAGATTGCCTTTTTATTTATATTTTCACAATTTGACTATTAAGGAGATTTGAAATTACATTTGATACAAAGTGTGCGATAGACCTAAATATTCATATTTGGGCTAAATAATTCCCTTTCCCTACCGACTTAAGAGGAAGCACGTTCCACAAACAGGATAGTGGGTACAGAATCTCAATCTCAGGAATCACAGTTGCAATGATCCACATGTTTTTTGTACACATTCTCACACATCCAAACGTTATTCACCTTTTAAAATTATACTAAGGTATTGTTTTCTCACAAGATGAACATTTTTCTAAAAAGCACCAACAGTTAGAACATTTCCTAGTCAATGAAAAGATAGCAAGAAAGCACTTTGGAATTGAGGCTCACGTTTAAAATGATGAGCAGCCTCATGAAGCTTTGTTCAAATTCCTATCTCAGAATAATTGCAAATTACTGCATGGCAGGAGCTGTCAGCCATGAGAGAGAGATCGTTAGGCCTGAATGAGGGAAGAGGGGAGGAGCTGGATTCAAAACACAGAATATTCAAGTCCTTCTCCCTCTCAAGATGTGTATATTAGATCTCTGGGCTCCTATTCTCTTCCATCCCCAGGTCTGAAAGTTCTTCCATCCTTATTACCACCTTCCATGACCTGCTGTGCTTTTATGGTGCTGCCAACATTAAGTAAAGCAGGCACGTCCACCCTGCAGCCCAGGACGCTTCGAATGCAGCCCAAGACAAATGCTTAAAATGTTATGAGATTTTTGGCAACCCCTTTTTTTTTTCTCATCAGCTATCATTAGTGTCAGTGTATTTTATGTGTGGCTCAAGACAAATTCTTCTTCCAGTGTGGCCCAGGGAAGCCAAAAGGTTGGGCATCGCTGAAGTAAAGGACTCTTCCCCACAGGTATCAAAATGCTTAGACTGTATTTTTCTGTTTTTCTGGGGTGTTTTTGTGTGTGTTTCCCTCCACCCAAAGGGAGAACTCAGCCCTCCCTCCATTTACCTCCAGCTACATTGACTACATTTTTATTGAATGTTTAATAATTTGGACAATTATTTGGGAAGAACTGAAAACTTTACAATTGCCATCCAATATTATGAGATGACCCTAAGTCTAAATTTTTGTAATTTGCCTCCAAAAATGTCCAAATCTTTCAAGATATCTTTATAGTTTGTAACTGCTATTGACAGTGGAAAATATTTAGCATATATTTTGCCTTTTATATATGTTATTTTTTACTACTACAAAAGCAAATGGTTTTCAATGTAGAACATTGCAGGTGCAGAAAATCATAAACAGTGCCCTCTCAAAGAAAACCACTAAAATTGCCTTGAATTTAATAGTTCCAATTCTAAAATGCTCTTTAGGTGGTTTCCCATTTTTAACAAATACAGATGAAAATGTTAAAAGCAAACAGTTACTTAAGTCTATGTTCATATCCTTCATAACTTTCCTTTTATTCCAAAATAATGGAATTATTAGCATAAAGGACATGTATGTATCGATAGCTCTTGGTACATATTTCCAAATTTTCCATTATAGTGGTGAATGAGAGTGTGCAACCTCCTAGATCCTTGCCCAATTTGGTTATTAGCATTTAAAAAAAGTTCTGTCCACCCATCTTGAAAACTGTTTTTGAACTTGAATTTTTCTAATTCATCAGATTGAGTCTATGGATAGTCATCATGTCAATTTTTCATTTATCTTGATCCTCCAATTTTCCACTTATAGGGAGGAACAGGGAATGTCCTAGCATTAAAAAATGCTCAGTGGAGAAGTCCTCACAGCCCAACCCTAGTTCGTCCCCTTAGGTAACTGTCTGCCAGCTGACACCGCGTGGTCCTCGGGTGTGGGTCCTCGGGTGAGCAGGAGCAAAGCGACCCCCCACCCCATCATCCCGGACAGACCACCTGCGGGCCGAAGCCCAGGCTCAGGGTCGTCCTGACCCTTTTCGTCCTGTGGCCGAGGGCCGTTTTGCTCACAGCAACCCCGACGTGCACTTGTCTTGGGCAATTTCTGGGCGAACGCATTTCATAACGAAGGTTCTGCTATAGACTCTGAACGTATTCATTGACAATTATACGCAGTTTGGGCTTCATTTCACTCCAGCATGGGGATGAGAGAGGCAGGGTTGAGAATCCTGGCTTGTTCAATTTAAAAAGCAGAAGAACTCTAATTTATTTAAATCACCTTTCTCCTTGTGAGATGAACTTGTCAGGGACAGAGTCTATTTTCCAAAAACATGCGTATTTCAGTAGAGACTGATGTACATCCCAACAGGAATGAAGACACTGGCACCTCCTAACCTTCTTTTAAGTCCCAGGTTTATGTACCAGCCGCATCCTGTTTAGATCGTCAGGGAGTTGTACCTTCTTCTGCTAAATCAGCGGTTCTCAACCTGCGGGTCACGACCCCTTGGAACTGTATTGAAGGGTTGTGGCATTAGGAAGGCTGAGAGCCACTATGCTAAACCAATTCATTTTCTCGTAGGGATCACGTTTTATTACATGGTAGATTTTACATGCTTATCTTTTTAGTGTTATGCCCCCAAACACTGAGCATCATCACAACAACAAAGAACTTTATGACTGAAAGTAATTGTCAAACTGACCTTGTCTCACGGCCTCAGCCACAGGTAGCACGAGAACTACCGAATGGAGGCACGGCGATGTGGCTTTGTGACACGCCTGTCTTCCACAGCAGTTGCTGGTGCATCTCGGGAAAGACTGCGGCATGCTTATCTACATGTCCCCAAGGCCTGACATGGCGCTTGTCACCCACTGAGAACGAGTTATTAAACACCTCCCAAATATGAGACTTTCTAAAAGTTGACTCTAACTTCATGGGTGATATCAAACTTAAGAGTAGTATAACAGCAAATATTTATTAGTAATACCATTACAAAACCAAATGCTGCTTATTGTAAGAAAAAAAATTACAAGGCACTGAACATATTTAAACATAACAGAAAAATGGGACGATCTAGCTTCTCATAGAAAACTACTGAAATCACCTTGAAATACCAGTGTGTAACGTTACCAGGACAATGTTTCCCTTTGGTACTATCTTAGTGATTACATTGTCTTCTTTCTTGTGGGTAAGAAAATAGGAAACATAATGTGCTAGCTTAGTCTGACTCTACTCACTGAAAATTCACTCACATTTGAAATATCTTCATACATCAAAAATGTGTGAAATTTCAATATATAAAATTTAGAAGTCGGAGAGTAGGCCAAAATTAATATGCAGTTTCACGTATTTCATGGAATGATTGACTTGCAAGTCAAACTGCAGAACAGTACCAGAAAAGCGTTACCGATTCACCAACAGATCAAGGCACGATGAGGCACATTGACACAGCTGTTCTCACCTTGTCAGGAGAACCTTAATTTATTTTTTTAAATGAATAGTAATATTTCTACATGGATACTTTCCTTTAGTCAATTAATGTTAATTGAGCACCTACTATGTGCCAAAGATTGAATGAGGTGTTCCAGATACGTAAGTGAATAAAGCATATTTAGTGCCATCAAGAAGGCCAGAGTATTTGGGTGGCAGGTATACATATTAAAATTGATTACATAGTGTCTGATATGTACTGAAATAGCAAAAAATAAAGAAGAGTTGACATTATGATAGTACGATGATGCCGAACCAAGCGTTTTGGTGGGCCCATGTAATATGCTCATGCTACGGGAGACAGTGATATTCAGTGTGGAATTAACACAAAACAAATTTTAAAAAATCACAACTGGATCGAAAGTCTGTTACATTGTGTTCAAACAGAAACTGCAGTGCTGGTCGTGTGACCTTGAACAAGCCACATGGACTCTCTGAGTCCTCGCTTTTGCAACTAGCAAGTGTAGGTAAATGTGTGCATCTCACGAGGTTGCTGGGAGAATTGAAAAAAATAGCCCAAGTGAAAATGACTGATATATTTCTCCTTCTGGAAATGTGGTACCAATGGAAAAAAACTTAGATTAATTTGAATTATGAAGCAAAATGCAAGAGATAACAGATTTATATACCATGAACTCTCTTCCAAGTACAGTATTAATATTACTGAAAAATGCCAATAATGTCAATAGCATCAAAAACAGGAAAAGCAATCGCTAATGTTTATGGAGACCTTAGTGTGCACAAGAAGCTGAGCTTGAGAACTTTAACCACTATCTTTATTTATTATCACAAAAAAAAGCTATGAAATACATGTCATTCTCATCTTACAGAGGAGGATAAAGGTCAGGAAATTAAAAATACAACTTTAAAATTCTATTGCTTTATAATGGCACAGCCAGGATACTCCGGGCCATACACTTAATCATTCTATTAAGTGTTTTCAGAAATGAATGAAATAAGGAAAACATAATTGGCTGGCAGAAGAGGTGAAAATTCTGTCATAAGCTTTGAAGGAAAAGGTTCCTTCCCTCCCTCCCTCCCTCCCTCCCTGAATACAATGTCACTGTTTATAGTTTGGGGCTGTGAGTGATAAAATTTGTGAGCATATATTTTGTTCAAAATTTAGTCTGGGTTCTAAATATTAGAAACCCAAAATTAGGGTGAGGGACATGAGGTGCTCATCTTAGCAGGGATGCTAACTTTAAGAAAAAACTTAGTAATTAAGATAATTAATATTTCATGCAATATTTAAAATATAAAAATAATTTTAAAATCTGTAGTTCATGAACAAGATTAAAATTTTAAGTCAAGGCAGGACCCAACCCTGTATTTGTAGGACCTTACCTTCTAGCCTCACTCTAATGCAGGCCATGGTTCCAATAAAACTTTATTTATAAGACAGCTGGCCAGCCTGTCGGCCACAGTTTAGCTCTTGACTTTTAAGAAAAGATCACATCAAGTAACATCTATGTCAATAACTGAGTTTTTTGGCATCTCCTTCAATTTTATGCCCAAGGTGAATACCTTACTCACCTGACTGGAATACTAGCTCAATAATCTTCAGAGATGACCTAGTAATAGCACCTGTCAAAATGCAGTGCTTTGGTTAAAGTGGGGTTGAGGGACCCAAAAGCTGCAAGTGAAGTGTGACTGGCCTTCCTCTCTCCCCACTGTCACCTCCTTTATCACCATGTCGCTCAGCAGCACCTGAGGGCCTTAGACTCTGAGGAAGTTCAAGGAAACCTCCCAGACTAGCAAGGGTCCAATCTGGGGAAATGAAGCATTTTTATACAGAATTGGGACCCCTAATTAGGGAAAACAAAATAGCCTATTTTCAGAGTAGTTTAATTCCTGTATTACTTCTCCGCAATGTAGCAGGGATGAAATTTGAATGACAGCTAATTCGTTGTTTTCTAGATATATCTTGAGTCTCAAAATGCAGCTCTTTTTGCCCCTGAGCTGTATTTTTTTCTTCTGGTCATGGTTTTGTTTTTAATTTTCATTTCAAATGCAGAAAGTGGGATGTGTGTGCGTGCACGTGTATGTCTGGAACTAAGATGTGTTCAATCTCCTTCTTCAGGTTGGTGTCTGTTTACCTACAGGAATATTGGGATCATGAGTGCATGATTTCCTCGAAAACCCCTTCTTGAGAAGAAAGGAACAGGGGTCCCCAAAACAGGCTCGAGGCGAGTGTGCGTGTACTGTACGGGAATCCTGGGAATTCTTTATTCCTGACACTCACTAAAAGACAGAGCTTCACTTCCTCTCTCTGGGCCTCTCTCTGCTGACACTCTCACTTTGCTTCTGTTTAATAGGTGTTTCCCACACATATGATGTGTGAATCTCAGTGCGTCCACACACATTAGCCTAACTCTTGACATAAACAGGCCCTGTCCGCTCCCCCACCCACCACCCCCATATGCTCCCAGACGCAGCTATGAAGATGTGACCTTTAGTTTAAAAATGCTCAGGGTTTTGTCTTTGCCTAAAGGTGGTTTTCTTGACCAAAAGTTACTTACCATTCACCCTAAAAACAAAACAAAACAAAAAATCTCTAAAATTTTAATCCTTGGAACCTTGGCAACACAATATCCATAATTAGAAAGTGTTCTCTCATTCATCTACTTAAGAGTCCTGTCACAGGAAAATGATACCCAGCATTCTTAAATAGAACTATAATAACTTCGTGGATTTTCATTTCCAATGCATTATCAATCACAAATTGTTTCAGTTTCATGGGCAATTTGGGAAAGTCCTTTTTTCCTTGAACCAAGATCAGACTGCTAAATTTCTAACCAAAGTTCCCCCAAATCTGGCCACATTCAACAACATACATAGAAGAGATGCTACATTTCAACGCTTCTGACAGCATTTGGAGGGACACAATTTGTACTCTGGTTTACTTTAAGAGCTGTGTAAAACTGGACAATTTTGGGGGGGCAAAAATCGAAGCATGCTAATTATACTTTCCACAAAGGAATATTATGAGCATAAATTTGTGTCACATACATGATTCAAGGGCTGACCCAGTCCTGATTGGGGCTATTTAATTTTGAGACCCTATCTTCAAAGACAAAAATGGGGTGAGTTGCTGAGTGTGCATGTGGCCTTGAGATGGTGAAGTCACAGCCTTATCATCTCCATGGAGCGGGTGGGGCAGTTAATATTCAACGTGCAGAGCTGTCGGAAGCACAAGCACAAGAAGAGACAGCAGCCAGTAACAACCAGGTGTCACTCCGCATCACTGAGGAGCACGATGCTCAGGCTGCTTTAGCGGCACAACTGGGGGAGGGGTTGAAGTGGTTATTTTGGAATGGACACACAAACTACCAGCGTGGAAAGGAAAGATCTGGATCAAGGACAAACGTCTGCAGGAGTTGGCTTTCCCGGGTGTGTAAAAAGTGGTCCTAAGCTCACCATCAGGCTCAGTCTTTCAAATGTGGATATCTCATCAGAAACATGATCCTTCCTTCCAATGGGAAGCTGGAGGTACCATTAAAGGTGTTCTGGAAGATACTCTCACTTGGCTTCTGCCTAACAGGTGTTTGCACACATACGATGGGTCAATCTTAGTGCACCGATACATATTAGCCTAGCTCTCTACACGTCAGGCTGTCAAGTGGGTAGTCAAATACGAACACTGAGTTTCTTGTCGCCAGTGAACTAATAATGCTAATGACTTGTAAATTAGCAAGTGCAACGGAGACAGGATTAGAGATGGGGACGTACCTACGGAGAGGACTTTCTCATCTGTGAACTTGATCATCACACCGACCCTGAGAGGCGGACCAGTGCGTGCACCCATTCTCTCCTTTCTAGCTGCCTCATGGCTTTGAACATCTTTCTGTTGTCTGGGGGATTTCTTCCTGGATAAACCCCATGGTCCCTTCTCTTCCAGCCTCTTGCAGGTGGAACTTAAACATGTGACCAAGATACCAGTAAACAGAAGCACCAGTCTGGAGCAATAGATTACAAAAGAAGTTTCTGGTATAAAATAGCGGTTTCAGTGGAGGGCATGGGAGCAGTGCCAAGTATGGGACCCAACGCTCTGTGTGACCAGCAGTCTCGTCACCAGGGCAGTCGGAGTCCAGCTCTCAACTTTGACTGTGGGAGCTTCATTTGGTTCAGGGGTGTAGCTTTCCCTGTGACTCTATGAGCTACTCAGTATATTTTTAAATACATTTCTTAATAATGCCCTTAAGGTAAAGTCCCAGGAAAGACATGAACCCAGGCTTCCTGTATGCCCTTTACCATCTATGTGACCTTGAAAAAAGTCACCAAATCTCCAAACCCCACAGGTCTTAGCTCTTAAATGTGCCCTGTTTTAGGTAATAAACTATACGATAGTCCTGAATATAGTTTCTAAGGTTAAGTGCCAAACAAATTCCTGTTAAGTTAATAAAGAAATAGAGACTTAACAGAAGCGTACCATGACATTCAAAGTCAATCCTTTGGGGAAGATAGGATTGAGGTCCAGCACGGGCAACATCAACAGGTTAATTTCTCAGCTGGGGAGGGGTTTTTGTTCAATGAACTATACTCTCTACAAGTGAGATATTTCTAAAGGAGAAGAACCTTTGAGATTTATACTTCCAAATCAAATACTCCAACTGTTTACTTCTTATAAGTCAAAAGGAAACACTTTATTAAAATCCTGAATCGCACATACTTAATTGACTCCAAAACATAGTAATGTATTTCCCACTTTGCTCTCAAAGTATGTAGGTCAAAAGTAACAGTAACGTGTGCATAGAGCAATTATGTTGTGATAAATTAATAATGAATCATCCAAGTTTTGTGTAAACAGCAATTCCTTATTTTTTAAATTAATAACAAGAAGCTCTGTCCCCATGTGCCCATGTGTTTCTCTGCTGGAATGTTACAGAAATTCCCACAAGGAAGAAGCATTTTTGAAGTCTTGGAATGAGCAAACAGACCATAATAAGGAAGACCTGAATGGAATTTATGCAGAATCCAAACTGACTTCCATCCGTGTCTTTATTCATAGCTAATATGCTATAAAAAATGGCTTTACTTTGTAATGCCAAAATACTCTCTCTAGATTCACAAGTTGCTCAACTGCTTTGAATTCTACTGTATATTTATAATTTATGTCTTGTCGGCTTCCAAACTAGACTAGAGGCAGCTTGCCACAAAGATAAACGTGTGACTGCAGTTGTGACAACACATAGCGATGTAGTTATCGATGTAGATATATACATACCCACAGGAACGTTGAAATGAGAAAAAAGGAAAAGAGGAAAATTTATGAACAGGAGAGATGATAGCTGTGTCAGAATCCAATCTGAAATGTATTCAGGACTCCCCAGCAGCCAAGATAAAAAAGGAGACAGAATTGATTACATAGGAAGCAGGTCTCTCCCGTGTATTCTGTCGGACGTTCATCATAATCGTTTCTAACAGACTGCCCAGCATCTACCGCGTGCAGGCGAATTTGGGTTGTCAAACCTGTCTCCAGTGTTCTCCTTAGGAGATGCCAATGATAAGTAAATGCATTGTCTCTCTAAGTAAAACTAAAAGACAAACATTGGAATTTAAGTTCCCAAAGTGACAGTAATTTGACACCAAACAGGCCCCTCTTCTGTTCTCACTACCTGGACCGTTTAAGACAATCACCCCTCATTTCAAAATTAGTGGGCAATAATAACATTTCAATGGATTATTATCAGACCCATGATGACAATTTTCCAAGTAGTGCTCTGTAAGCTGTGAGGTTTTATTCAGATGCCAGTTGCCATTACTGTCACTGCTGTTTATGACAGCAGGTGGGTGGGGAGGACCGGAAAGGTGGCACAGGGCACAGGTGACAGACATGTTAGTGCTTCTGAACCAAATTTTCTCATGCACTTCTAATTCAACATGTGTCCTCAGCTCAACAGAGAAAGCTCAGGTTCTAGCAAGCCCCAGGGAGAAGGCTGCACTTAACCCTTCAGCTACACCCTGCTGTGAGGAGACAGGGGCCTTTGCTAAACCAGTGTTTTGAGGGTGACTGCTTGCTGTTGGAGCTCTGGTCAGCATGGAAGACGATGGAGAGTAGACGAGACTCAGAAGAGCCACACAAAGCCTGCATCTGCCTCCACGTTCCTGGCTTCTGTCTCTCCCTGTCCCCGTGTCTCACTTTCTCTCATGTGGCTCTTGCATTGAAATGATGCAAATTAACTCACAAGTTTTAAAGAAGCCATGGGTGATTGCTTAATTTGATTTCAGTATCCCAGAGTTCTGGAAAGAAGTAGATTTTTAAAGATGTACAGCCTTACTTCACGGTATGGCCGCACCTTTGTGAGCATCTTTTATTAAAGAAATTGTATAGGAGTATATGCTAAAAATAAGAGTATCTATCTGAATAATAACATTTATTGAGAACTGTCAGGCTCCAAACTTGGCTTGTAGCGTTCATTATCATATTTGATGCTTTCTGAAGTCCTACCAGATGGAATCTACTACTATCCCACTTTGCCTACTGTAGCTGAGGCTTACAGAAAGACAGGATCCAAGCCGTGGCTTTAATCTCACTTATTAAGAGAGGCTTTCCCTTCAGCCCTATCTAATGTGGCACCTCCGACTTAGCCCACATCCAGTCCCATGATTTGCTTGCTTTATAGCATTTATTGGATTCTGCATTTGTTGACGGTTTTCCTCTCTAGTGTATGTCTCTCCCATAAAAATGCAGGCTCCCAATGCAGGACTGACACTTGCACTGCCCACCTGTATCTGCACTGCCTTTGCACTGTGACAATATAGGCACAAAACAAACTGTAGAACAAATGAGTAAATAAACAAATGAGTGACTGATTCCAAAGGGCAGGCCTCTAAGAATTCTTTCCTCTGCAAACTGTTAGGGTTTTTTGTTTGTTTGTTTGTTTGTTTGTTTTTTCCTGCAGTGCAAGGCAGGCATTAAGGAAATTATGAATGTCTGCTGTGTGCTAGGAAGAGTTTATTTCTATTTGAGAGCAACAGCATAAAGTAATTTTCTGTATGTCATCAAAGACACTCTTAATATGCCCCTACAATGAAAGATGGCTCTGGAATTTATGTGGCCACATCATGAGATTTAGCCCTCTGATCCTGGAAGTCTTCACTCTATTTCATCCAAAGCACGGCTCAGAGCTCAACAGGAAATGAGTCGTGCCAATAAATATTGACTTTCATCTCTCCTCTGTATGCCTGCAGAGCTGCTTCTGTCTAAACTGTTTTCAAGGTGCAAATTAAGTTGATCATTTGAAGGGCTTCATGAAAAGGCGAGCAGAAGACCATTTCTGAGGCACTGTGTTGGTTTTACAGCAGTGTCACCATGTAGGAATTGCTTCTGAATTGCTTAAGATACGGGAATTTCATTTTAAGAAATTCAAAGTCTTACGTTAAAAAATCAACAGGCTCGACTAATATGCTGTCACGCAGGCGTTACGAGCACCTGTCCCTGCCATCATTTTATGGTACAGAAAGTGCCAGGCTAACTTTGCACTACTTTCCCTCAAGACTTGTACATGCGCATCCACCTGCCCCAGGATGCATGCGCACATGCACGCATGCACGCACGCGCACACGCACGCGCACACACGCACGCGCACACACGCACGCACTCCCACATGTGCACGCGCACACACGCATGCACGCACACGCGCACACACACACGCACGCATGCACGCACGAGCATACACGCACGCACGCACACATGCGCACGCGCACACACGCACACGCGCACACACGCACACGCGCACACACGACCTTCCTGTGGCTAACTCCTCCTCCGGCTCACAATGTAAAGTCTATGTGACCTACACAAGAAAGTCTTCCCCTGCCAGTCCCCTCCCCACGCTCGCGCTGTGCAGGTTCCTCTCCTCGCGGATCCTATCGTGTTTCCCCCATTGCATTCATCACAGGCTATTGCCTTTATCAGTTTAATTCTCTTACTTAGTTACGTGAGATCACCTATAGCAACAACTATGTCTCATATCCGTACCCCGAGTACCTCAATGCTTGATGAATAATAGGTTTTAATAAATACTCGTTGAATAATTAATGAAAGAGAAGACTGAATCTAGTTCCTCTCGTGGAGAGTGGTGGGTGGCCCAGGAGTCCGGACAGAATGTGTCCCACCAGACGCCTGCTGCTGTGATTCTGCTCTCCAGCCCTGCCGCTCTCTGGACACTGAACTTGAGACTAAAGCAGTCAAACCCCGGGCGCTTACGGCAGGGCAGTGCGGGCCACAAGAGGCAAAGCGAAGGACAGGCTCGTAGGAGACCATGTCCTTGACAGCGTACAAGGGAGTGAAGGGGTCACTTACTCTTCCCTGGCGAGGGAGGCTTTCCAGGAGAGCTTAACCTGGGAATTCTTCTGGGCCCGACCCAAGGGCAGTTTATGTAAACACCCCAGTGCTACCGCGATGGGACCGCTGGCTGCTGGGGACATGCGTTTACGTCAGACTGGGCTTCCTTAAACTTCTGCTTTCACAAAGTTCCCAGGAAGCAGTACAGCCAAACGAGTGACAAAGTCTCCACCAGAAGCGGGAGTGTTACACGAGGGCCAACAGGAAGCGTACGTTTTTCTGCAATGACTTCCCTGTCCCATACAAAGAGGTAAGGATCCCCGAACACAGTACCAGGGACGTGGACCAGACCTGGATGCAGAATTGAAACAGTACCATCAAATAGCCAAGGCAAATTGTCCAGCACCGTCCCTCGGTTAATGAGTTAGCCAGTTTTCTAAGGACACGGAATTACAAACATGTACATATACATGTGTGCTATTTATCTACTTAGTATGTGAACTGATTGTAATGCATCCCACCACGTAGCTTCTTCCACGATAGTGAACCCATCGCCTTCGATTATGACTGTGAAGTTCTGAACCAGTGCTTCTAATTCTGTCTTCCACTCCTTTGCCTGCATTGCTTACCTAGGCTCATCAACCCATGGGTAGATTTTTGTTTTTAATCAGCCTTTCTTGGATTATGCCTACAAAACTTTACACGCCGCTACCTCCCTAAAAATGCCTGCCTTCACCCATTCTTCAGGTGACTAACTCCGGTCGTCATTCAAAACACAACTCGTACCTGACCGTATCATTTTCTTTGGGGAACTTTCCTTGATGTACCCTTTTGGAATAATGTCCCAACTTCCTTGACACACTTACACTCTCTAAGTAGATAAATTTTCCTTTATTCACTCATGCTCTTTTAAGGGACATCTACATGATGTTTATATTTTTGCTGTTAAAATAAATCTGCAACAAACCTACCGGTAACTCATGACTTTGCATATTTATATAGAATGCTCCAGAATAGTTTCAATGCCATTATGGAAATCATTTACCTGTGAAGATGTCTGGCACCATGTATATGTTATGTTTGCCTCCTTGCTATTTGGGAGTCAATTGTTAATTTTGATTATTCTATTCTGTAGAAAACTGTGCTTCATGCAATCTTTACATTCTCAATGAGATTCTCTGTATCTGTGGTTATTTCCTCATTTAATTCTTATTTTATATATTTTCCCTTCCATCACTTGCTATGTATTTGTTTTAGTAATGATAAAATGTATTTATCATCCACTCTTATCATTTCATGATATGTGACTTCTACTTTTAACTTTACTGATTTCCTCACTTTGTTTTCCATGCATAGTCCTTTTTTGGGGGGGTTGGGAGGTAGTTCCCTGGCTGGGACTCGAACCCAGGCCACAGCGTTGAGAGCGCTGAGGCCTAGCCACTATACCACCAGGGAACTCCTCCATGCATGGTCCTTTTTATTCTATTATAAAGTTCTTGTTGGAAGTTCAATTAATTAATTTATTATTATTATGAAATTAACATTTTTTGTTACGTATTTTTTCCTCTGAATATAGCTCCAGCTCTGTCTTATAGGATTTAGTGGTTTTTTTTTCCTCTAGATATTGATCTACAGCAGTTTTAATTTCCTCTTTGACATTAGAGTATATTAGTAGATTATTTTTAGTATGCAGCATTTCCATGTTTATACATTTGTACATATGTCAATTTAACTTAGTGTTATCTATTAAATAAAAGGATAGCCTAAATTAAAAATGTAGACTGAATAGATATACTATTAGTTAATAGTATATTAGTTTACCTTTTAAATTAATGGTATATCTATTAATTTAGTCTACCTTTTAAATTTTATAATGTATTTGCTCTGTAGTTTTGCTATTGTTTTATCTGATTGGGATTTCAAGGACTGAAGACATGCTAGCATCCACCTCATATGTGCACACACACGTTTGTGTAAGTGATTCTATGTGGGCATGTGTATAAATAAGTCAAACATTACGTCGTGATTTAGTGATTATGTTTGAGAGTCAGAAAGAGGACAGTTATACTTTCTCCTAATCACATGCACTCAAGGAGAATTATTGCCTTTTTAATTGATAGTCTGTGTAAAATATGTAAACTATTTCTCTGAATGGAAAGAATTATTGGAACTACCTTGTCTTCGTGTATATAATTACCAGTGTCATTTCACATTGGATGTCTTCGTGTACATGTTAATTCATTCAACAAGTATTCACAGACTGCCTTCGCCATGCCAGACACAATGTGCAGGGGACACAGTATTAAGCATAACGAGCACCGTGGACTCCGTGGTCACTGGTAGCCCTTTGATGGCATGGATTTCCATCAATGATGGGTATTTATTTTAAGTGGGTTGAATTCTGTCCAGTAGAATTCTATTGACTGGGTGTGCTTACTGTCCTACAACACTCCACAAACCTGTTCCTTTGTCGTCTGTCATTTCATGTCAAATAATGATCTGTTTTTCTTCTGGTGAGATGTTTCCTCCATGTGGTTATACAACTTGTATTCATTCTTGAATTTTAATAACCTCACCAGACTACCTCAGTCTTGATCTTTTTAAATTATGTTTTCAAAAGCCAATGATAACCTCGCTCAGTATCCGCTTGGGCCACTTGAATTTACCTGTCGAAGCAGAGGTTTTCCAGGATGTTAGTAGCTGCCCACCTCAAAAACCTGAAGTTGCCTGTCCTCCCCCTGAAGGCCTTCTCCAGTGCCAGGAGTTGTCTTCACTGCCTGCCACTGTGGCCTTGCAGAGCCAAGGCCAAGTCAATTGACCTCAACAATGCAGGATGCGAGTCAGCACGAATGCCCAGCCTCCTGTGTTCTGACGGGGTTCATTATTCTGACGTGGGCTGCACCTCGTACTCCTGATGCAGGGGCTCACAGTAGAAACCAGCTCGTTAATACACCTTGTACTGGCTTTCTCTCCTTATTTGTCCAACTGTCCCCTCTTCTTGTCTTGTGTCCTGAGCTCGCCTATCCAATAAAGTCCATGCGCCCCACATGTTTGTCTCAAACTAAGGCAACATGGTAACACTTAAGGATTCAAATATTCCTCTATTCCCGAAATAGAGTTACTATTTTATATTTTTCTATTCCATAATTATTCTGATTATATTATTTAATAACCCTCATATTCGTGCAAGCATCTAACTTCCAAATCATTCATTTTATCTTTAATTGCTACCTTCTTGGCCCACTCCAACTGCATTCTGTATTTTTTTTTCCAAAATTGTCCCTCATATAACTGACTCTATTTTCAGCAACTCCAGACATCGCTGCTTCTGATGTGGTTTTCAATACTGTTGCATAACCGGTTTGCCTTTCTTTCCTAGGGCTGCCATTTTCCACTCCATCTCATGCTCTCGGTACCCCTGTGGGGACAGCTTGCATTGTGTGTCTGGTTGGATTTCTTGGGAAGCAGAGTCTGAGATGGAGTTTAGTGCGAAGGACGATTATTAAGACACACTCTTGGGATCCATATGTGTGAAAGATGGAGGAATAAATAGGGACTGGGCAGAGAAAGAAATCCAGCTCCAGTGTGATTCCAAATGGTAGCATCAATGAGTCTCCAGGGGTGCTCTGGAAGTTTAATGATTTATTAGTGTTGTCCCTGTGGGACCAAAATGGCCAGACCTTCACAGTTGTATCTTCATTGGTCAGTAGATGCTGGCCACCTGAGAAGGGCTTGGATTAGAGCTGAATGGCTCTCTGCAGCTGGTGCAATCCCAGGTGACAGCTCTTTGCTGTCAGCACTACTACCTGTGCCAGGGGCGTGCCAATCCTGGGGGAGAGTTAGGTGGCACCCTGGGTGACCATCGCTATTCAATCAGCATTTTTAGTTCCCATTTATTTTAATTTCTTTGAGGGCACAGTTCAGTTTCTATTGAAGATTTTCCGTTTCTTTGCATATTCGCTTTAGAAACTTCATTCTTCGTCTTTCCCTTGGATTCTGTTTCCCTGTATTGTGCGCACTGGAGTGTTTGGTACAGTCTTCTATAACTCATGAACCATTTCATAATGTCATCCATTATGGAGCAAAAAGCTTTCCCCAAGCCAACTCTTTCCCCAGACCACTGGGGAATTGGCTTTATTTGCTCTCTATTGACCTGGGCACTGTGTCCATTATATTCTCGTGAAATTTCCATTGAAGGGCTGGGCACTGATAGTGAGGAATGTGTGTGCAACCATGGGGTGTTCGGAGGGGGTGGTGTGCAGTGAATTTAGAGCCACTTTGGTCCTGTCACCACAAGTCAGGAAGGCTGCCGACACCCACGCTGTCCCCTGTGCCTGCAGCCTTGGTCCTTGTGCTGTTTGCCCAGTATTTGCAGATTTATTCCTCAGTTCTCATTTCAAAAGTTACTCCCCAGGAAAGTTGTCCCTGATCCCTCTAACCCAGTTAGCCTCCCTATTATAAATACTGACAACAGGTCTTGACGCCAGGTGGAAACGCTAATTAAACTGACCTTCAACAAGGGAATGCTTACCTTATTTGGCAATGGATTGTCCTTCAAAAAAGAAGGCTGATTAGGACATAGGACATGTCTTCAACACTCTCTGCTATTTTATTTTTACATGATTTCACAGCATTTACCACAGTTACCATTTTAATGATTTGGGCATAAATTTTGATTAATACCAGGGTTGTCAAAAAATTTATATTTATACATACACACACACACACATTTTAAGAGATGTTATCTATGTATTACTTTTCGAAGTTGAATTGAATTACGGTAGCAATGTCTAGTATGACGCTTGCTCAAAAGATGGCCTTAATCAAATGAATGCTGGTGTCACCATGTGACAGGCAGGACAGTCAAAGAGAATGGCGGAAGCACGGTTGCATTCCAGGACCATCTTGAAGTGGTATTTGAAATTTGAGAATGTTGTGCAAATACGACAATGGAAGCGTAAGTATGCAACAGAACCTCCAACATGCCTAACAACTGCACCCCAAAGGACGTGGTGCACCATAGAAAACGGGCTACACTGACGGTACTTGGGAAGAAATTGAAAGGGCATGCGCAGTGATACACGTGGACACTGGTCAGCGTTGCTCAAGCAGTAGTTCGCCGTGAAGAGAAGTGTTTGGACGCTGATCGTCGCCACTTTGAGTACCTCTTGTTATTGGTATACATTGAGTATTACAATTTTAATACAGTTTCTTAAAATGCGGATACATTTTTTTGGCACCCTCTGTATATGCCTCTCACTAGACATGAGATGAGAGACCAGGTCTGTTTGCTCACTGCTGTATCACAGCATCTAGCACAGTGCCCGGTACCTGGCAGGTTCTCAATAAAGTTCAGTTGAATGTGAAGTTGAGTAAATGGACAAATGTGAAACAAATTGTTCTGGATGCCAGACATTCGTTAATTAAGATTTCTGATCCCACATAACTTGGTATAAACACTTGTGTTTCACAGACTTGCAAATGCAAACAGTTTTTAAAGTATACCAAGCACTTCATCAAACAGATGATAAAGACTGGTGGAGCTCAACAGCACTACTGGAAAGAGGTAAAACGTAGAGTCCTTGGCTTTGAGGGGCTTTCGACTAGAGATAAAACACTTATCCATACCAACAACACAACTGAGAAAGGCCCATCAGTCACAAATAAAAGGAAATTCATGTCTGAAGTCAGCCCTTTATATCCATGGGCTCTGTCTGCATCCTCAGATTCAACGACGCACGAATTGAAAATACTAAAAGAAATTTACCTTGTTGCTTAACGTGCATTTGTAGTTAGGCCTACGATGGTTGTGTCTGTAGTGAACACACACAGACTTTTTTCTAGTCATAATTCCCTACACTATACTGTATGACAACTATTTGCATTGCATAGTATTTGCATTGCATTAGATATTTATGTAAGTAATCTAGAGACAATTTAAAGTATATGGGACGATATGCATAGGTTATATGCTAATTCTATGCCATTTTTTATAAGGGACCCGAGCATCTGTGGAATGTGGCACCCGTGGGAATCCTAGAATCAACCCCCCAGGGATGTGGAGGGAGTACATTATTCTTATGAATGTTTAAGATGAGTGGATGGAAACATATACTCATTTCTTATTGATATTTTCAGGTTTGTAAGAGAATTTGGCATTTTACCATGAAACCGGTTCATCATAGAAGTGTCAGAGTGATTTTTCAGGTGATTAGAAAAGTGTGCTTTTGCCTTTTTGTTTCGTTACATATTATGGTGAAACATCCTAAAATAACCTAAGAGAAATTAACGCTTTACATTTCATGTTGTTACAAGAACATTTAGTTTCTCCCAGCCTCCAAAGAGTTTTTATTGGTGAAATCTGCACAAACCAATGTATTTCTCCTAAAGTTGCATGTTTTCGAATCAGCTACAAGTTGTACACATTATAAAATCTATGCCCAAGATTATGACAGCTCAACTATCTTCACGGATGAATGTTTGAAATATATATATATATGTTCTGGTAACCTGAAAAATACCTCACATGGCCTATAAAAATCTGTGAACGTCAAATACTTTGAAATATTTTCCAAAAAGAAATGGATGGTCTTCTAAAAGTCTTTATTTTGTTTGAAAGAAAAATCTCGATTCTCCCTCGCCTGGAAAATAATGGAATGTTCCGTTTGTAGGTTCTGACGATCAGTCCTTTCCCCCCTGGAGCTCTCTGCCTTCCCACACAGCATCTCGGGCTCCTTTTATTATCTGTTCAGTCTCAATATTGCAATTCCCACAGCAAATGTCATTTTGTCCACAATGGCATTTGCACATCCCTTTAAAGAACTAAAACCTCTTTAAAGAATGTATTCTGATACTTCTGAAAAACATAAATATGTCCCTTCCATGATCACCACACTTCTAACATAAGCAGGAATTCACTCTGTGGGGTGACAAGTTCACTGCCAGGTCACTAATCACTGTGGTATTGGAAAATAACTAAAGCGTGTGAAATAGTTTCTGAAAATTAACTATGCTATGGGTTGTTTCTTTTCTTTTTTTTTTTTTTTTTTACCACCATTTCAAGGAACTTTTATTCTTATTTAATTTTGAGCATAAAATGTCTTTGATAAATCCTCTCACTATGCTAGACTGACCTACCAAACTGTATCGACCGACCAGCCAATTTCACAGAGAGGGAAACTGAGTCCCAAAGACATGAAGGGACTTACCTAGCATATTAATTGGGGTGCATAGTTGAAAGCAACAGAATGTAAGTGAGGCACATACATGCAAACGGGTACTGAGCAGCTCTCTGGGAGGGTGAGAAGACATATTTTGGGGTGTTCAGGGGCATATCCAGAATCACTCCATAGAATGGTCTGCTAGAAATACTGCTGTCTCCCTGCTGGGTAACCCAAGCCCCTGAACCCTGCGCAGTCCCACCAGAATCACAGCCGTATCCACCCCCAGAACCTCGTGCGTGGAGGCCACGTCCACTGTCACTGAAACAGTCTTCCTGATGTCTGGTTCTTTTCAACTATTGCTGGTGATTAAAAATCTGTGTCAGTGGAATATGTTTGGCACACTTAGGGTCATGTGTCAGGGTTGCAAGTAAAGCTCAAAAAAAAAAAAAAAAGGCTGGTAACTATCTAGAATTTTCAAGTTCTATAGTGAGAGGCAAGTTTTGTCTGATAATTTGTTCTATATCCAGTTTGTAATAATAAGACAAGTCATTTATAGAAACACCTTGTATTATTTTTCACATCCCTAATACAATCCACAAAGGTTATTTCCTGAGTCTCTCGGGACCGTGAGCACACCACCCTAGGTTGTGACTGCCCTGAGAGCTAACTCCTGTACACACTCGGGGAAGGAGAGCCAGGTTAGACCTGACAGTCCCAGTGTGAGAGCCAGGCAGCTGCCAGCCGTGGGCACTGAACTGCATGGCCCCGCAGGGCAAGACGTGAGGACACAGGGAGGGGGGAGAACAAATTCAAGATGGGGAATCACCACGCCATGTGTGAAATGAAGTTCTCTGGGAGGTGCCAGGATGAAGGAAGGCTGTAGTCCGTACCAGTGACCCCGAAACCTCCCCACCGGGTGTGTTACATTTATCTACCCGGGTCGGTTTCCCCACGAAGGATAGCGCTAGTGACACAGAGCGCAGGCGCCGAGAGGGCCTGCTGCTCCCGCCTCCTCCTCACCCCCTCTCCCACTGCCTTCCACCCCTCCGTACGGGTTCCAGCTCCTGGGTCATTCCTTGAGCCTCTCTGACCACATCGTCAACCCTTTGTAACATTTCTGACCCTGTTTTCATTGCCTTAAACGTTCCCCACCCCCATTCCCTTTTACTTGGGCAACTCCAACTTATCAGCACATTCCCAGAGGGGCCTTCTCTGACACGTGCTGCCCCTCCTTCTGGGTGAACTGCCCTAGAGTCAGGGGCTGTTGATGACAATTGTGGAGGCGAAATGGCAATGTGGTTCATTGTCCCATGTCCTCCAATTTGTCACATCCTGTCAGAATCACCTTTGCCAAAGCTATCCAGAAGTTCCTCCAAGCATGTGACTGAGTGAATGCAGGGACACCGGCTGATGGGCTGAGGACACACAACACTAGTAGCCAAAGCAGGACATGCACGTTCATCGAGAAGCCGCCGGAGTGCGCCAAGCTAATAACCCCCGGGGCGGAACGGCATTGGCAAGATGAGCCCAAGCACGGGCTCGTTTCTCTTCCCAAGTTCATAAAATTACTTTTAAATTGAAAATGCAAAAAATAAAATAAAACGAAAGGAAAACAAGGCTAGATACCTGAGGTGTTGATGGCCATCAATTTCAAATCTGTCCACATCTAGCACCCTCCCACCCAATCCCATATGGGGGTAACAAGCAGGAGAAATGACATGGCACATGGCACACTTTGATTAGCATTGAGTGATAAATAAACATGTGACCTGTTTACTTGTAGATCTAAGAAGGGGGGGACCATCCAGCAGTACAAAAGTGTTGTATGTGCTGAAAACCCAGGAACACTGCAACTTTAAATAGTAGGAAAAGGAAGAAGCAAAGGGGACCCGAAAAGAAAATCACTGATTGTAAGTAACAAGTGAAATCAAAGAATATCATTTAAAATTGACAAACCAGACAGTAAAACATTAAGGAAGAAAAATGGTACCGAGGGCACTTATACAAGGACACGAACATAGAGGTGTCCCCCGGCACCAAGACATAAACCTGAGTAAACATCAAAACCAAATGTAAGAACAAAGAAGATACCCCTCCCACACACACACAATAAATAAATGATAAAATAAAATATTTGTGAGAGAGGTAAATAAAGGCAAACCCGTTTCCTTCGTCTATTAGAAGAAAAAGGTCTTCGCGTTACCCCAAAGTCAAAATGATCATCATGGCAGCTGCAAGACACCGGAAACGACCTGGCTGCCTCGATGCTGAAAATCTGGTGGCAGCGGGCAGGGAGTGTGACGTGGCTGCGAACGTCAGAGAAGGGCCCCCGAGGGGGCTGGGCCGCGCGCACACGTTCAGGAGACAGGAGAGCGCCAGCTTTTCTGCAAGAGGCAGGGAAGTTGGGGAGCACGTCTGTCCTCGTTGTCTGGGCGACACGACAAAGGAGCAGCAATGAAGCCGCCCAAAACAACGTGCATTTTTCCTTTTATCCCCTAGTTTCCGTGGTTCCCAAATCTGGGCACAGCTCAACTGGGCCCCCAGTCCAAGGCCTCACGAGGCCTACAGGGAGGGTCGTCTGGGCTTCGTTCCGGGGGCGCTCGGGCTCCCCCACGCTCACGCGGTTGCGAGGAAGCCAGGTCCTGGGGTTCTAGGCCCGAGGTCCTGCACTGCCCGCCGGCGGTCCACGGGGGCCGCTGCCAGCACTTCAGGGCCCCATAGTCCCCGCCACGTGGAGCTGTCACAGGTCTCCCGACGTGGCGGGCCGCTTCCCCGAAGTCGGCGGGAGGATCTGCCTCTTGTCTCCGGTTTTCTGTACCGCAGTGCCATCCGGGGAGCGACTCGTTTTCAGTGTCCATCATGCTCAGGAGAAGGCCCTATATTGTGACTGACTCCTGAGGGGCTGGGGGTGGGGTCACCTTAGAATTCTGCCTATCACAGGACATATATGGGCTTAGTTTTTACCAAACATAATGGCGGGGGGGGGGGGGGGGGGGGGGGGGGGGGGAGAGAGGGAGAGAGAGAGAGAGAGAGAGAGAGAGAGAGAGAGAGAGAGAGAGATTGATTGAGATTGAAGATGAACCAGAAACTAATTAAACTGGTTGCCTAAGAGGGGCACAGAAAGAGAAGAAAACAGGTTAAAGAAATAGGAAAAGCAGAAATAGTTCTGAGTATATTTACATAATTCTGTCTTGTTTCTAGTTTTGGAATCATGTTAAACTTTTTTTTTTTAAAGTTAAATCAACAACAATGGAGAAAAATCCTAAAACTGGATACAGACAGACTCAAATAGAATGTTATACACAGGGTGCCAAAAAATGTACACACATTTTAAGAAAAAAACTATTAAAATTGTAGTACTCACTATATAGCAATAACACAAGATAAATACAAGTCACGTTTGACTTCTGCAATTACAAAAGGTGCTCGAAGTGGCTACCACCAGTATTTACGTAATAACAGCTCTTAAAATATATACAAGTTTTTGGCACCCCGGTATACGATGTTTATTTTCCAATTACACTTGACATAGAATATTAGTTTCTAGTGTACAGCATAGTGATTAGACATTTATATACCCCAGGAAGTGCTTTGGTCTAGTACCCGTCTGCTACCACACGTAGTTATTACGACATTTTTTACTATATTCCCTAGGCTGTACTTCCCATCCCCATGAATACTTTTATAAATGAATAATATAACCCCGCTCCCGGGGTGCGGGGACTAAGCTAAATAATTTTAGAACTCAGTCCTTTGTTTACACACGTTCAGTCAAAACCAAAAGTACAAGAGCATCAAACCCTGAAGTCTCGTTCCTAGCGCTGCCTTTCCACACGGGGAAGAGCAAAGCACTTCTGAAGTCATCCTGAATGCGTTAGACGACTGGGGAAGGACTCCATGGATGTTGGTGAGAGTTCAGGTTTTCACTGTGAAGAAGGAAGGTGTCAAGATGGAATGAGGGGAACTGCAGAAGGACCCCTTGGGGTTGAATGAGGGTTGGAGGCTGTCCCTGGCTGTGTCCATGGCGAGGGGCTGGGGCACCCATGGGAGTGAGAACACACTGCCCAGGCCCTGGTTTGGAAACCATCGGAGGAACCACGGGTCCTTGAGAAATGGCTGTCTCCAGGGTTGGGAAACAGAGAATTCTTGATGAACCTGGGACATCTTACTCTTCTAGAAAATAAAAGAGTGCTTCCAGAAGAAAAGTAAGAGATGAGGACACGTTAACAGGACATAGGATTCACCTTGGAAGCAGCCCACACTGGCTGGTTCTGGGAAAATTTTCGCTTCAAAATAAATAAAACTGTAATGGTATATAACCTACTGAATAGAAGAAAAATCAAAGGAAGAAAGAAAAATTAAAGGATGATAAATACAAAAAAACTATTTTTAGAATCCTAATGCCAATGAATAAATACACGAGAATGATGAAATTAGAAAAATGACTAATTTTCAGCCTTCACTGTAAAAATGAATCAGGAATGAATTGCTAATACATGCTAAATCTATTTATGATTTTTATGTTTAATATAGTCACAGTATAGCTTTCTGCAAATTACTCGACAGGAAAACTATTAACTGTGCAATGAAGAAAGTGGCTCACACTTGTCACCATGAGGAGGCGAGTGTCACGTGCCTCCTGACGTCATGCTCCGAGAAGGACATATCACCTCTGTAGTATTTTCCCCAAATATGCTGGAATATCCTATTTAATCAAGAAGCACCAGGCACCCCGAATCGTGAGAGAATCTATAAAATCAGTGCATGCTGTCTTCAAAGCGCCACTGTTACACAAAACAAGGAAAGACCCAGAAACCATTTCAGATTAATGAAGGCTAAAACAAATACATACTAATGCAATGCTCTAAAACACATCGAGGGAAAAAAATCCCAAACATTGGAATGGGGACTGTGGATTAAATAAAAATTCCGTATCAATGTGAATTGTCTGAACCTCCCAGCTCTGTTGTATTTATCCTTCCTGTGGGAGGGGAGGACTCATGTTGCAAGCCGAGCTGCAGCTCCTAGATGACTGACAGAACTCTGCTGGGCTTTTCCTGGGAAGTATCTCTGTTTTAACCTCCTCTCAACAAAGGTCTCAGGGGCTCATTTCTAACCTCTTCAGAAGGTAAACCCTGCACGGCAGTGAATTCTTCTCTAACATATTTCCTAACGCGCCGTGCTGCCTGCTCGACCCGGGACGTAATCACTCATTAAGAATTGCAGCTGCTGGTGCCACCGGGGGAAGACACGGCCACGGTCCCCTAATCCATACCGAGCGAGCTCGTCAGCCCACACGACACTGTTATCACCCTGCGGCCCTCAACCACCCACCTCCCACCTCCCGAATCAAATGTGCTATTCTTCGGCCACTGCAAGCATTCATATTTTATTAACCCGACTGTGATGTGAGTTTGCTGCATAGACTGCTAATGCTGTAATTCATTTTTTTATTTGTGTGCCCAGGAGCTTTGAGCAATAAAGACATTTTTTTTTTCCATTTCCAAAAGCAAATAAAATCACAATGGGCTAGATTCCCCTCCTGTCTATTAACCCACTGGAAAGATCGTACTGGGAGGCCGTGCCTGAATTTATAGCATCATATTTATCCAACACACTCTGAAGAATGATACTTTCCATCAGCGATATTAATACGTGAATAGTTTGTGTTCAAAGGCGCATCAGTATTTTTCACAAACTTGCCTTTAATGAGGCTTGGGGCTTTTCCATCCTCGGGATGCTATTTTTTACATTGCTATATACACCCACACATAAGGACACAGGCATATGCACACTCACGCATGCACACAGTGCAACTGCTGTATTTAAAAAGACATCCATCTCCGCAAGTGTCCCAGTTCATCTCCAGCTATGTACGACACGCCCAAGTTCCCCGGTGCTTTATGAAACTTCTACGTGCTGGAAATCTTATTTGGTATTGTGACTTTTATTTTCCTTCTACCACATGGCCTGCAGCTTAGAGAAGCAGTTAGTAATGTGAGTAACAAGCCTGGTACAATGCTGTGCGGGTTGCAAATTAGCCATGGAAACTGTTTCTTTAAGAGCAGGTTGTTAGGATGGTCTGAAAACCAGAAAAACACGGCTCCAGCTCTGCCACCCTCACTTGTGCGAGGGCGGCTGGAGGATCAACTGGTCCCCTTCTCAGTTGCTTGATCTGTAGAATGGGAACGATAGTCACTGTCATGCCTTTGTCATGGATTGCTGTGAGGACCAAATGATGTACGATAGATCTGGAAATGTTTTCATACTGTAAAGTGCTTGGCTAATATAACTATCTTTAGGTTATGATAACATAGTATCTAAATATTATATATACATCATAAACTATGGTGTTTATTGTATGATTTTACATTAGTTACTGTCTGTGAATAGGCTATCGTTGTATTCTTACCACCATGTATTACTTTATAATTTAAGTAGACGATAAATTTACAATTTAGTGAAGATAAATGAAAACTTACAAGATCCAGATCTTGAGATTATCATGCTAAGTGAAATAAGTCAGATTGAAAAAGTTGAGAACCATATGCTTTCACTCAAATGAGTGAAAATGAGTGGGGTACAAAACTGAGAGCAACAAATGAACAAGACAAAAAAATAAGCCAAAACCGATAGACACAGACAATAGTGCAGTAGTTATCAGAGGGTGTGCGGGGAGGTAGGAGAGGGTTAATGGGGTCAAATACGTGGTGAAGGAAGGAGAAGTGACTCTGGGTGGTGAGCACATAATGCAAGATGATGTATTATAGAATTGTACACTTGAAACCTATATGGTTTTACTAATAATTGTCACCTCAATAAATTTAATAAAAAAATTTTTTAATTGCAAGATCCCATCACAGCCTGTCATCAATGCTTGGGTCTAATAGGCTTAATTCCTTTTGCCTTCTGCCTTGAGCCCACTAAAGAATTAAGTTCCACCCTCTCCTCTATATAGCCTTCATGGGGCCACTGACTTGTCTGGATTAAAGAATCATAGACATCAAGGCATATGATCAGAGAGACATTAAGTTCTAATCACTCAAAATCCTGTTTATTTTTTGTGGACTACAGACATTTCTTTGCCCAGTCTTCGGGGAAACATCTTCATGGAGTAAATCTAAAGGTACTTCTACCCCTGAGCAATGCATCTGTGCATCAGTTTTTTTCCTCTCAATGAGGGAAGAAATGCCATCATCCAAGGCTAGCGTGTGACAAGACTCTTTTCCTCATTATTCACTGCAAAAAGATTTGAAAGGAAAATATCTCCAAAGTACAAATGAAGATTGATTTGGGCTCCTGTGACGCTTCAAAACAAGTTAATGACTACCCTTCTCCACCCATTACACCTCGTGTTTCATTAACCACTTGCAGGTAAGCTGAAAAGTTAATTTCTACAGAAAGAGAATCAGAGGATTTCCTCTTAAAAAGGTCCCCTCATCATTTATAATTAAGAGATTGCTCCTCTATGGTCCACAAGGGCTTTACTCAGCAACCCAAAATTTTGTTTCCAACATTTCAGGGAGATTTTCTGAGAAGCTTAGGGTGCTGGAACCACCCACTGAGACCAGAAAGTCATTTGGTTCCAAAGAAAGTTGTCAGAGTGAATCATTTAAGTCCTGGCTGAGAGAGTTGTCAAAAATAAAGACATCTGAAGAATTTGTTGAGAGAAGGGAATGGGTTTAGATCAAAATCTTTGAGTGCTAAGCATGAAAGATAATATGGAAAAGGAAGAAATAAGAAAAGAATCAAAGTACGATTCTGTCCTCAGGTAGAACTCTGTTGAAGTAGCCTGTAGATGAATTTAGGTTACAATTTTACCTATTCACCAAAACCTGCCATCTGGCGGGTCCCCTGTCTCGTAGAAGAGTTTGAAATTGATCCTCACTGTCACAGCTGCTTCTTACCCACATTCTTACTAGTCTGGGTCTTTGCAACAAGTGAATCTACAATCTCGTCGTGCTCTTAAGGATAACTAGTGCTTTTCATCTGTCTAATTATTCCCAGGAACAATGGAGTCCCCATGTAGTTAATAATAATATAGGAACAGCCAGTCTAGTTAATACGTGTGAACTGAATTACCTTTTACAAACCACTTCCCCCAACCATTATCGTATTTAATCTTGATACCTGTGAGAAAGGCACTTCGATTTCCATTTAAAAGAGAGGCAAATGGGACTCAGAAATAAAAGAATAAAAAAGAAATTCTCTGTCACCTAACTAATCATGGAGGAAAATGAAATTCATGCCCACTGATCATAACCCTCTTGGCCTTCTGAATACTATGCAAGTTGGGGGCAGGGATAGGAGCGGGGACAGGAGAGATAGCCAAATAATGCAGTGCTCTAAACCTGTAGTCATGGCAAATCCAAATACCTACCTACTCTCAATGCTCTCACCTGGGCCATCCTCAACTAGGAGTGAGGTCTGCCTCCTCTGAATTCCCAACCACTTCTCCAGGGCTTTACTGGGCCTTTTACGTCATTATTATCACAAACTACTTTTCCGTAGTAAGAGTTAACGTTTTTCTAGCACTTACCATGAACCACACACTGTCCTAAGTGCTGCGTGCTGTGATAGACCACATAAAGGCCTCTACAGCTCACCACTTCCTAATACCCAGAGCCTCTGAATATTACCTGATGGGGTGAAGGGACCTGGCAGATATGATTAAGTTCAGGATCGTGAGATTGGGAGGTGACCCTGGCTCATCGAGTGAGCACGAAATGCAGTTGCAAGTGTTTTTATAAGAGGGAGGCAGGGAGACAAGTGACACAGAGAGAGACCCAAGGCGATGTGAAGATGAAAAACCATCCAGGGGCCAAGGGATGGCTGGAAACATCTAACCAAGTTTTCATTGGTTCTATACTTCTTCTTTAGTGTCTGGAAGTTTTTAATGTTTAATGTAGTTTTTCTCTCGTTTCCTGTCACCAGCTTTTAAACCGAATGAATTCTTCCCATATAAACTTCCACGTGCCCACCAGTTTTAATATGGAGTCACTTTTATCTAAGTTGCCCATTGTTCGATATTTTTTTTAATGTTTAACCATTAACTCATCACGAATTTGTTTGGGCATATGTTGTTACGTGAGGATCTAAATTTATTTCTTTATTTCCCAAATATTAGTTATTATATGATTAACATTTATTTAATATTTTTATTTATGTATTAATTGATCAAATTTCTTTACCTTATACTGGGTTGTTATTAAACTACAGTCTGTTCCAGAGTTACCAATACCTCCAGTTGTATTGACTTTTTTTTCTATCTTATACACATTAGTATCCTATTATTTTTATTATTATGGCTACATAACATCTTTTAGTATTTGTTAGAACTGTCCTCCTTTCTTACATTTATTTTTCAAGATTCTATTGTCTGTTTTTAGCTATTCAATACCCACGTCACGAAGGGAGGAGAGAGGGATGGACAGAGCGTGTCAGTAGAGAATCACACCACTTAACGGCTTTAACCAAAGAGGTCGCAGCAACGGAGGAGAGGGTCCACAGTCCCTGACGCCAATGGGCAGTGACACAACAGCAAGACAGCATGTTTGTTAATGAGTTTGTCACCTCGTGTCTTCCATATTCACCCTAGAAATGACATAAATGACTACAGCACCACTCGTAAGCCATATAAGTGAAAAGTCAGGATATACATTGATGCGATTGCAAAGTAAAACACCACATCTCAGGGCCCACTGTGCTAATTTCCATAAAACACTGCCTGTACCCCAACTGGTTTGGCTTTGTTAGAATAAATCTGCTGAAGGAATGAAAAGCATCACGTAAAACTGCTAAACGAACACATTTAAGCTCATAGCAACTCGTGCACATGAAAACCGTGTTTATTATCTCATCACTAAAGAAATTACTGAACAAACCATCATGAAAGCAATATCAGGAAAGTTGCTCCTGGGCCTTCTTCTTGCACAGTGTATGGAAGAAGTTTCTTTTCAAATTTCCAAAACTTAAATAAGGCATTCTTATTTGGAGTTAGTTTTTCAAGTGTCAAATAAATTTTTAAAAAGACATGAAATATTCAAGAATTGTAAAATGTAGGTATTTGAAATCACAACTGTCCTCCAGGTATAATATGTAAATAAAAAGAGAAGTTGTAAGCTAGTATTAAAAGACTGTATATAATTCACAGAGATGTGAACAGTTTGAATTTTCTTGAAGCAAGAATAATCTGTGGCCTGGTCCTGTGATACTGCTAATCGCATTCATTTGCAGCACAGCAATAGGAAACACGAGATATTTTCCCCTCAAAACAGAAATTGAGATTACACAATATGTCTGTTTCATTAGCTCTGGGCCTATCCACTGATGCCAAGAAACCGTGAAATTTTAGTAAATTTTTAATTATTGGAAAAACACACACACTCACAAATGTATACACATAGTGAACCTGGTAGGTAAAGAGCAGAGAAAACTCAAGAGTTGTGTAACCTGGGTTTGAGTTACAGTTTCCCTCCTTTTTTAATCTATAAAATTTTAGGGCATTGAAATTCAGAAACTCAAATTTTTCTGTCTCTCTCAAGTGAATAATAATAGGGATGATCACTGAATATGCTATCACAGGAGTGGCTGAGCATTCAATGACACATAAAAGATTGGTAAAACATAAAGCATTCTACTAAAAATGAGCTATTATTATAAATGTCCTTATAATTATGGATATCTTAAAAAGGCTGCCCCTTAAATGAGATCATTGATAATGAGAAGTGTATTTTCCAATTCTATTTTCTTTTCACGTAGGTATAATTTGTTTCCCCAACGTATTTTGAATGGTCTCAAACGTACAACCAAGTTGAAGGTGTCCTCCACTCTATTAGAGTCACCGATGGTTAATGTGTTGCCACACTGTCTTTGAATAGCCCTCTTCCGGGGTGAGGCTGTCTGCTTCCCAGAGCGTTTCTTCAGGAGGAGCCCACGGCCAGCTTGCCCCTTATTAGCAATGTGAACTTTCAGCCCTCCGTTAATGTGGCATCTACCAGGTCTCTCCACTGTAAGAGGACTTTTTTCTCTTTATAATTAATCATTTGGGAGGGGACAAGTCTTTGAGACCGAGCGAATACTATTTTCCCCAATATGTATGCTAACTAGCATAAATTATTTGGGTTTTGGTTTTGATTTTTTTTTTTTTAACAAGCACACATACATATAAATGTGCGACTTGGATTCTTGATAACCGAGAAGTCAAAATAATTTTGTTATTAGAAAAAGTATGGAGAATTAATGAAAGATTTTTGGTTAGGTTTCTGAACTGCTCAAACGGTTTGAATTGCTATCAATGTTTTGTGAACATATGTTAATTTTAACATGAAAAACAACACCTTCAGGACCTCCATTGTGATTGGGGGGCACAGACGGCAAGGAGACCAGGCTGGAAATAGATGCAGGTCACCTTTGTATAGGCTGAAATAAGAAGAAACCCAAAACAATTACTGCATTTTAAAGGAAGGGCTACCTTGTGAATGATCTTATCTTAAAAAGAATATTAAACATTTCAAATAGTCCTGGGAGGTTTTGCAATCATTTTAGATAATGCACACTGACCACCAAAGCACGAAGTACTGAAAAGTATGCAAATGAGGCAATAGGTACCCAGGAAAGGTAGCCATTTACTGCGAATGTTGCTGAAAATTCTCTCAGCCGAATGTCTGTGGACTTCTTACATTTAAAATCTCGGCTCCAAAGCATTCAGGTAGGCTGACTTTTCAATTTCAAGGGATTTCAGTACAGTTCCCTGCAATTTACCACGTGAAAGGAATTAACAACCAAGGAAATGGAAGCACATTCAAACCTGCCATCTTCCCTCAGATGGAAAAAAAAAAAAAAGCTGCTGAATGAATAATATACGAGAGCTCATTTTAGTGCTTCACAAAGAGAAAAATTACCTGAAGTCCCAGGGAGTGAAGCCAGCCTTCCCTTTCTGTGGAATACGAATCAGCAACAGGTACACAACAGAAACCTGTTAAAATCCAGTTCATTATCACACGGGCCCGGGCACACAGTGTCCCGCCCCCTCCACAAAACATTCTGATAAGGTAGGTGTTACCACCTGTCTCAGCATGCAAGACAAATCCAAATAAAGCTGATTCTCTATTTTCCCAATTTTAAAAAAATTCCCAAACAAGGTTTTAGGCCAATGTGAGTATCTAAATGTACACAGGCTTATAGCAGACAAAGTAGGTATTAGTTACACGTGTTCAAACTCTTCTGCGTGGTTGCTAGCCAGAGCTAACTTTTGGTTTTCTTATCTCTACTCCCTGTCCTGGTACTCTAACCCAGTTTTATGGCTTTAATCTTCAAATATTTCTATGTCAGTGCCTCCCGATTTGACTCAGATACCCAATTTAGACTCCATATCTCCACCTGGCTATCTCATAGCCAGTTCACACTTGCCCCAAACTAACTCCGGTCCCTGCCCTCCCTCGCTGCCCTTATTTGCTAAATCCGGCAACCCTGACCCCTACTCTCATGTCCCCTTCCACGGTTTGGGTGACGACGACTACGCAAGTAAGCAGAGAGAAAAAATAGAGTTCTGAAAGACGAAGACGGGTCCTCCGTGGAGTACTCAGTCCGAAGGTCACCTTTTTCTGCCTCGAGTCCCACGGGACTGTTACATTCCAACCCCACAACAGCAGGGAAACTTCACAGTCATGTGAATGTACTTCCAGAGATTTATATCAAAGCTTCCTGGGCCAGCAATTCAGAGCTGGATCAAAGAGATGGAGAGAGGTAGGAGTGCACACATCAGAGGCAGAGCGCCTCCGTGTGCTAATTACTCACCCTCAGCAATCACAGTGTTGGGGGACTCGCCCTGCTTAGTATGCAACACCAGCAATTGTAGTCATCTGGCAGGCACCGGAATGTGACAAGAGAATAATTAAGGTGGACCACAATCAAGGATAATCTGAACAATATGGCAAAAGTGCAAGGAGGTCCACAAAACCAGACAGGAGACACGGCGCTCTCCACTGTTAATTAACCTACAGGAAAGGAATACAAATTTAAAACTGCAACACCACCACTGTGACTCTTGTATATACACTCATTTGTCATGTGAGTCTGCTTAAAATAGAGTTTCAGAACATGTCATCTCTCCATGAGTTTAGCCCTTCTCATTTAATGCTGTTTTTATGAACAAAGATCTTCTATTATACACAATTGGCTTTTAGATTGTCCACATAACATCACAGGGGTCCTTCTATAAGAAACATCTAACCACGATTGCAAAACCAGTTAAAGATACTACACACAAAAGGGAAGATAGCTCCATCTCACACATAAATATAAAGGCTGTTTTTAATTATTTCTGGTTGTCCTTATAGTTTTCCATATGGAAGACCCCTCCTGGTGATGCTACAAAGGGACACGTCGAGGGTTAGAATGATCAGTGTGGGGACGGAACCCAGGGGTCAGGATTAGATAGACAACCAGGTCAGCAACACCCCTGGGTAATTCAATCGTTCACAGCATTGTCCAAATTAGACATTGGGCTTTGGAACAAAGAATTTTGATTTATCAAAACTAGGGTTGTTGAGAACTAGTGAGATGTTAATTTTTAAAAAATGGTGGTGGTGAGGGAGAGGATTCAAAAGCAAACAAGTCAGCCTTTGGCTCAGTTTCTGTTTCATATTTGTGCGCCCATCTGCCATAGCCTAAGGTTAAAAAGTACTCACTTTAATCATGAAAAACATATCCATCACAAGTCAGCCTGAAATAAATGATTGCCCATGGGAAAAGCAACATAAACATGGATGGCTCTACAACGGAAGTGAGGGGGGAAATGAGAGAAACTATAGCTTTTGAGGAACTTGCTTGGGAATGTCCCCAATTTAATGAAGGTTAAACCTCAAATGAGCTTTCCCCAAACACTTAAAAGGGGGAAAAAAAAACTAAGATAATTAAATTTGATATTGTCAAACAGATCTTCCAAATTATGGGACTGACATGATATTGCAATGCTATGTGATTCTTCAAGCAGCATATGAATTGGGTAAGGAAGCCAAAATATACAGCAAATGCACTGAAATTTCGTTCCTTCAGGCCTAACAGACATTGTCAGTGTCGGAAACAGACCCACAGATAACGTAAACATTTTGATAGCAAGTTGGTGGTGGGAGCTGTGGGCAGAGAACTATCTGAGGACAAATGTACTGTGACTTGGAACATCAGATACAATTTTCTCGGCATAGAGGCAAGATGAAGTGATGACAGAGTTCACAAAACCTATTCTCCTCCTGAAATTACATTCCGAGTTTTCCTTTCACTGGGCGGTGTTTCGAAAAGAAGAGCTCGACACTCCGAGCCATTCCATTGGCATCGGTTTGCGAGTAATCGCCATTCCAGAATTTGTTTTCTCCTTTTTGCACAAGCACCCCTGCTTTCCTGTGCTTTATTAAGAAATTTGCTCCAGGGAAAAAAGTCAAGGTAGCCCCACCCGTAATTCCCATTTTCTCCCTGTCTCCGCCTTTTCTGTCAAATATTCCCAATGGGATAACGCCAAGCACAGAGTCAGTGGGAAGAGAATGAAAGTGGAGGTTAGAGTTCATTTCTTCCAGCCACTTGGTTCCTCCCACATGCTTCCTTAACCACTTTCCCCTTAGAATTCCTCTTTAGACTTCCTATGTTCTCATAAAACTGAACTACTCCCAATTTTCAAACCATACCCTGTGTTTGCCTCCCACTGTGCCTCCTCTGAAGCTGTCTCCCTTACCTCCTCAGTGTCCCTACCCTGAATTATTCCAGGTCTACATTCGATCTATTTCCCAAGGCCCAGCTCCATTATTAGCCCACTTGCAAAGCTTTCCTTGATCCGCCACCTAAAAATAGTGTTATCCTCCTCCAAACACACCCCTACTTTGTATTCCAGTCATTCACGTGCATCCCTTCTCTCCCCAGCTGAACGATAGCACACCGGGTACGAGGTCGCTACCTGGCCTTGGTGAACACATCCCTTCCTCTCCCCATGCCCTGGCCTAGTAACACTAGGCACTGGGACATGGTATCAGTGATTTATTTGTTTAAAAAAAATGAAAAATTATATTCTTTACCAAATAAAGGCATAAGCCTTGGAAAGTCTATGATTGCCCAGACCCCACTGCATAAAAAATTAAATTAAATTAAAAATCACTGAAATTTTTCCATCAAAGAAAGCAAAAGGTTTACCATGTGAAAAAAAAATGATCTCAGTTCAACTTTTTAGCAAGAAACTTAGAATAAAACTCATTTAATCACATATTAAAGAGTCATTGTTTGGACTATTTCCTACGCTAATTTACTGAAGCATATCACAATAGACCAATGGCATCAGAATGTCATTAACAGTCCAGTTTATTTGGGATGTTGGTATGATGACTTTGACCTTGCTTTCAAGCTAATACACCTTGAAACATACAGGTTGGAACGAAAAGGAAGAGGTGTGTTCTCATCACTCAGTCCTATGCTGTTTTGGTTTTTTTCATCTTAATGTTAAAATGTGTGGCATATGGTGGGGAAGTTTACGGCAAATGGATTCTTCCTGAGTCTTTCAAATACCTTTGTGTATAAAAACAATCAAAATAAAGAAATGGTGCTTTACTAAACACTGATGTGAACTTTGTGTGCCCTTTGATAAGACTAGGGAAGTTAATAGGGCATGTTAAAAACACAGAGAGTTTCTATGGACATATCTTCATCTTATGGTAAACAAGGTTAACACAAGGTCATTTGACACTTGGATTTTTTAAGCGAGCAGCCAGATAAAACCTGAGTGTGCACACTGCAAAAAAAATTATCACACAAATGACAACTGAGCACAGGGAAAACCATGTTGAAAACTTCAGACTTTCGGTCCAAAGTCTCTACCTAATCTATGAAAACACATGAATATTTAACACTGAACCAAGTTCAAGATTAATTATTAGTTGATTGATTTCTAAATGCCTGCTCTAAAAAGCCAACCGAATGGAAAAATTAGTAATCAAGCATTTCAGAATATCACAAAATTACTAAACTTTGAGAGCTATTAGAATTCCTCTAAAAAGTTCTCCAAACTCCCTCCTGTTGTGATCATAGTCATCGTGACCCAGAGACTAGAAGTGGCTTTTGGGAGGTCACTAATCACTTCTAGTCTCTCATCAGAGCATGGTCAGCATGAATCTGGCCACTTTTTTAGGAGGAGCTGCTGACTCGGAGTTGCCCATGGCGCAGGGCAGCTGATGTGGGACCAACGGGAGCCTTTTTCTTCCAGTGGCAGGGCTGCTAGGTGTGCTTCTCACGGCTCCTAGCACCGAAGGGCTCCCACCACTTCCTCGGGAAATGGCTGCCCCGAGCAATCGCTAATGAGCATATGGGCACGCTACGTCTTTAATTTATATCTATGGGCATGCTACATCCTTGTAGTAGGATCTGCCCCCTGATTTTTAGTATAATGATCAGTCACCAGGATGAATAGTGGAGAATGGAAACAAAGCATGGGATGAGTTGGTAGGTCAAGGTTTTAATCTGTTATTTCCTCATGATGTTAGCTTGGGCAATTACTTAAATTCTCTGAGCCTCTTCCCCCATTAATAAAGTGAGGATACAATAATCACGGTGGGGTAATAAAACTAAGATTTATATGGGCCTACCACCAGTCACAAATTTAAATGCTTCCTTGTATTAAGTTACAGATACCCATAATGCAGGTGTGATTATCCTTTCCTTTTCCCAGATGAGAAAAGCATGATTAACAATTTTAGGGAAGCAGTATAATATAGTGGTGACAAGCATAGGACCTGGATGTAGAATGAGTTTGAATTTGGCTCCAATACTTTCTAGCTGTGTAATCTTGAGAAAGTGACTTACCCTCTCTGGGCTACAGTTTTCTCATTTGTAAGATGGGGAAAACAGTAATATAAAATTCACAAGGCTGTTGTAAGAATGGAATAATGTACAACTCTTAGAACAACACCTAAACCATAGCAGTTCTTAATATGTCAACTAATTGTCATTATTATATTGCCCAACATCATGGCAGCACTAAATAACAGAGATCAAATAAAATGACAGAGCTCCTCTGATGGAACTCTGACTGTCACCCATCATGCTGTGCTCCTTAAACCTCTCTATTGTTTCCATATCCAACATTTTATAACCCCATTTTAGAGGGACATTAATGCTATCAACATTTTATACGATACAATAGACATTTAACGCTGCCTTAATTTGATAATTGATATCCTACTGCTCAAGAATAGAGATGGTTTTAACTTCCAATTTTTTATTTAGATTTACATAAAATTGCAAAATAATGCAAAGAATTCCCAACACCCTTCACCCAAATTCCCTAAATGAGATAAACCGACATGTGCATGCTAATAAGATGCATTAAGAAACACACCACTTCTGTGAGATTCCTGCCCAAAATGCATAACCTAAGCACCATGATGAGAAACCATTGAAGCAACTCTGAGGGGACATAGGATAAACCATTGCCAAACTGTTCAAAAGGGCCAATTGATGAAAAGCACAGAAATACTTGTAATCCAGGGACTGGATTAGACAAGACTGGTGGGACGTGAAAACTAGCTGCAACATGTGTTACTGAACTCGATTCTGATCTAGAAAAAAGACATGAATGAGGCAACCTACTGTACTCTCAACAGACTGTCCCATGTCCTGTTCTGGTCCAGAACAAAATTCAGGAATGCGTGTGTTGTATCCATGCCATTTTCCTGATTTAATCTTTCTGGATTGGATATTTGTAACATGTAGGGGAGTAAATAAAGCCTTTTTGGGTAGATGACGTTAGAACATAAAGGAAAGTCATGCCTTGCCGTGTATGGACAGGACACCTGGGCGTCAGAAGCCGCAGGTGGTGGCCTGTGGTCCACGGCTTTAGTGAGTGGGTGGCCATTCTGGGGTTCTGCCTCCATCTCTCAGGCCAGCTCCCCCTCTGCTACATCCAGTTGCAGAAAACATTCAGCCCCTAGAAACACTGGTTTCCTAATGGCTACTTTAATATACGGGGTCCGGCAGAAGTAACGCCCTTTTTTATGAGCTCGATTCTGATCTTTTATTATGAAATCATAAGCACGTCATTCTGTAACGTAACAATATTTTAACTACTAAAAAAAGGGGACATTATTCAGCCTATCACAGGCAGGAAAGGACATCTCCATTTGCATTGGGATTAATCTTTTTATTTAGACAGTTAAGTAGGCATTAATTCCTACTCAGGCTGAAACTGAAAGTAATAGTTGGGAGGCAGTTAATTCCTAATCATTTTCTAGCCAGAAATACTACGCTCCCAGAATCTGTGTCTAACACTGCAGTTTTCAAGGTTGTAGTAACTGGTTTACATGTGTCTCATGTGAACTTCTCTGAGGGCAGGTGCATGCTATGTTCTTTATGTATCTTCAGTATTGGCCCCCAACACACCCAGACCCTAATTCCTGAAACTCTGAAAGTTACTTTCTGTGGCAAAATAAAGGGACTTTGTGGGTGTGATTAAGTTAAGGGTCTTGAAACGGGAAGATCATTCTGAATTATGAGGGTGGGCCCTACATGCAACCCCAAGTATCCTTGGAAGAGGGAAAACTGGCACAGAAGAGGAGGAAGCATTGTGACAACAGGAGCAGAGATTGGATGACATGGTCACCAGCCAAGGAATATCAGCAGCCCTCAGAGGCTGGAGGCGGGAAGGGGAAATCGAGTCTCCCCGGGCCTGCCGCGGGAGCGCTGCCCCGCTAGCACACTGATGTCGCTGTGGTTATTCGCTGCAGCCGTAACGGGAAACCAGTACGCCCAACACCCAGCCCAGTACCCAGCACGGGCAATAGAGACTCAGCAAATGCATGATAAGTGCCAGCAGGGAAGGAAGGGAGATAAGGAGGGAAGGAGAACTACAGTTTCAAGGAAAACCTACATTTTAAATTTGAAGTTAATGACTATTTGACCTGTTTTCTTCAACTGGGCTCGTCTCCCAACTGAGAAGCCTCAAGGTTTTAGTTTTTGTCCTTTAGTTACATGTCCTCTATCCACACCTGAAGAACCGTGCTTTTAATCTACATTTGAGACTGGAAGTCGACATGACAGGCTTCACCTTGAGAGAATAAACTTCACCTTGAGTTACGAACTTCTGCAAGAGGGGGTGATAGTGAAAGCCCTTCGGGCACGTTTCTGAGGGAGAGCTTGCCGCCCTGGTCCAATAATTGGAAAGTGGGTGAAACCGAGTGGCGAAGGGCTATCCTCTCACCGCCTGCAGACAGCATTCATTCCTGTCTGGATTGTTTTAGGCTAAAAGGCACGTCAGTACCGAAAGAGCCACTTAAAAATGTTCTCATGTCTACCAGTTCTGGGGAAATGATTACTTGATTAATTTAGTGATACGTGAAGTATCAGGATCCATATGTACGGTTTCAGGAGTAATACCTCCTGACCCATCTTGAACTCCTTAATTTGTGGTGTGTGTGCCAACCTGTAAATGACCTGATGGGGTGAGATATGTCTAAGGCAGCGCATCACCACTGGGTAGTTCACTGAAGCGTTAAATGAAACAGAGCTGAAGATGGAGAGCTTGAAGCAATAAAGCTCTTACCCTGTAGGCCTTCCTCTGTAGGTCCTATGCTCGGATTTCATTCAAATAGTGACTTTTTTCTCCCCTGAAATTACCATTGACTTATTGAGTTTGACAACACTCAACAATGCCTTAATGTTTGTCCAAGTGAAAGAAATCGCTTTGCTCTGTCATAGAGATAAATGAGGTAGATTCATCAAGAGACCCAACTCAATAAGAATATTGATGATCTTCTGCTTGGACGCATAAACCCTTCAGTCACGAGTAACTTGTCAGATACCAGCGTGAGGCTTTTGCTATGATTTAAAAACATAATCGTAAAAAATGCACCTGAATTCCCTCCCCTCGATTGTTTTTTGGATTATGCTACATTTTTCACGGCAAGTTGCATTGAATTGGAGCTGACATGAGAAAGGGTGCAAGAAAGAAACAAGCTAATATACCACTGAGCTGAATCTAGCACTTCTATTTACTGGCTTTCCCCCCAAATATTATTAATAATTTACATATTAAAACTAGGCTAATGAACTGAACTATGCATATAGCATTTTCCCCATTTCTGATCAAAAGGTCTTATATATATCCTTTACAAACATATACTTTTACACAGTACACAAATATGGAACTAAATCATATATAATATTTACGTAAGGCAGGCTTGCATTTATTTTGCTTTTGAACTTGCCTACTTCCTTCTTTTCTTTCTTTTTTCTCCACCTGTATCCCATATCAATGCCCCTTTAGGTAGAACATGTTAATATCTAGATCTTCACATCGTCTGTACTTGTCTTCATACTTAGGTATACCAACACACACACTACACACATACACAAACACACACAATATGCTTGTATGCACAATACAAATACATAAACCTCAATTTATTTTAAAAATATGTGCACATGCAAATCTTGTCTTATAAAAACTGAACCGTGTTATACACACTTTTCTTTGCCCAGTAAAACATTCCTCCCAGTTAACAAATACAGTTCTAATCCATTCTCTCGAATGGCTTTCTCTCATGGTGTCGATGCACCATAATTTGTATAGGCAATTCCCCACTGACAGGCACCTTTCCTTATGTTTTTCTACCTGAATAATAATGTAAGGAAGTGTCTGGTACATAGATCTTTACTTACTGGTCCTTTGGTTTCTGTAAAGTGCATTTCAAGAAATAGAGTATTGCTGGATCAAAGAGTATATACAGTTTAGATTTTAACAGTGTCTTTGAGATCATTTAACAATAAAAGACGTAACAATCCATATTTACACCAGCAGGACTTAGAGTACTATTTTCTATAGATTATTATTTATGTGCACAAAATAATAATAATAAAAAATAAATGCTGTAGTATTTATTTCTATTTTGATGGGTGTCAGTGGTACTTCAATATCGGTTTCATTTGTATTATGCGAGATGAGTAACATAACTACTTTTTACTCCTGACCTTGTTGCATGTCTGGAAATCATAATCCCTCCATGAATTTAGAAAAAGACACAATTACAGAGAGAAACTGAAACGGCAGCCCCTAAGCAGTAGGTGTGTGCATCTATGTCAATGGTAGGAAGCTATTCTTGTGTTTGGGGACATTCCATCGTCTCGCTGTCTTGAAGGAAGCACAGGTGGCGAGGGCACAAAAATTACCTTGCGGGCTTCATCTTGTCTGAGGTTGGGTATTTGATGTTTGCAAATCCTTGGAAATTTGGAACTTGATTTATCTGAGGCAGTGTATGCAGCTGGGCCAACTCTATTAGAAATCCATGTATCTGAAGAGGCTACTGATTACTGCTACTCATTGATCTGCAATTGTTTTCTTGAAGCTATACAGAAAAAAAAATCTAATCTCTCTTCAATTGGAATTCATTTCAATATAATATGGATGGTTCTTGATATTTATTCAGAATTCTTTTCTTCTCTATGCATCTTCATTTATTTCAACTGATCCTCAGAAAACATAAAGTCCTCTCACCACCGGTCCTTCACATCTATCTTCTGTGGGCAAATATTAAGTTATTATAAGATATTAAGAGAAAAACAAATAGCAATAAAAGTATCATATGACCCCATTGTAAGGACTCCTTATTGGAAAACTAGCCTATATTAAAATTGTATTTCACCCATTGTGTTCCCAGATGTGAGGACCATGAAACCAGGCTCCATACGTGTTATCAAGGCAGATTCCTGGGCTGTACCCCTAACAAGACAAAACAGCATTTGCAGAAAGGGACCCAAGAATCTGCATCAGAAACCAGCTCCCAGGGTAATCTTCCTTACTCTGCAAGAGTAGAACCAAGGCTTTTAAAGCCTTTGTCTTTTCCTTAATACCTGGGCTGATTAGGAAGTCAGTCACCTGTCAGCTCTAACAGAGAACAAAAGTGCTAATTAGTTATTGGATACCTCTGAGGCCCTCAGAATGACTCTAAGAATAGCTTTTCCTCCTTTCAGTCTGAGAAGCCTGCATGCCACTCGCCCCCACTTCCCCCGCCAGCGTTCACAGCCAGGAACCTCAACCCCTTGAGTGTTTTATTCTGTGAGACTCTAGTTAAAATAAAGGTTTCCTTGAACCTTAACTGACTTGCTCACACTCTTCTCTTCTGAGTACTTCTTTAATTTGCAAAATGGCTTCTTAAAAGTGTCAGACACTTTTGCTTCAGGAAAATTGATGTTCTAACCAAACCATATGGAGGGCGAAAGAGTCATAATGGTTTTGTCATAAAAGAGAATGCCGAATGCTTTTCCTCAAACGATGAGTGAATCTCAATTTGAACATAAAGACAGGTAAAAAATATGGCTCCCATGTTCTTTACATTCCAGATGTGGTATGATTTTAGAACGTGAGTAAAGATCTTGTTCAGCGTTATCTCAGCTTCTATTCCTTTGAATATGAAGGCTTTAGATATTTTAAAACACCTTATTAAATGATCAATGCTTCCCAAGTCCCCACTGACTAATATCTTAGTTATCATTTGAAATGTTTCCCAGAATTAAACAGGACGTTGAGGTTAGAGTGGAGGCAGTTCTAGGCAGATGGGGGAAACCAGAGAATCAAGAGGTTTCAAGGATAATATTTACACAGTCTTGTCTAGACAGGACTTGGAGCTCAGAACTGGGATACTTGGTTCCAACAGTGAGATCAAGTTCTCTAGACATATGGAGAAATGATGTGTTCTGTTTATAATTGTGATAACAACAGATAATATGAGATTTACTCTCTTAAAATTTGAAGTATACACTGCAGTATTTCTAACTGTAAATACGATGTTGAAAAGCAGGTCTCTAGAACTTACCTTGCACAACTAAAAGTTATACCCATCGTACAGCAACTCCCCATTGTCCCTCCCCTACCCTGTGGCTACCACCATTCTACTCTCTGCTTCTGTGGGTTTGACTATTTTAGATAGCTCAAGAAAAAGTGGTAAGATATGCGGTGGAATATTATTTGGTCACGAAAAGGAAGCAATCCTGTCATTTGCAACCACATGGATAAACCCTGGGAACACCATGCTAAGTGAAATAAGCCAATTACAGAAGGACACACACTGCATGATTTCACTTACATGATATGTCCTTTCTGAGCTGCAACTTTCTTTTCTATAAAATGCAAGAGTATTTCCTTCACTCTACAAGTCACTGCTATGATGAAGGAAGTAAATACTACAAAGTGAAAGACTAACATTTTTCACTTGAATTTAGTTCTCAAGGGGCCAAACATACCCACCTCCACTAACACAGACATGTAGACTAAAGATCTATAGTCTCACTATATGAACTTACTTAGGCAATTGTGAAAGCACAAAAAAATATTAAAAAACAGCAAATCTATGTTGATCAAATATTGATTTAAGCTTGAACCTCTGGTTAAACAAGTTGGTAGGATTGTGCAGAAGTGTATCCTGGGGTGAAGATTGTGTCCAAGGGATTTTTAAAGCACTCCCTGGGGAAACAAGTAGGGAAGTGCAAGAAGGAGGATTGAGAAGAGACGCCAAGCAAGGTTGAGATTTCAGGGATGGTCCCAGCAATAGCCTAGGAAGCTCTGGAAGATACGCTTCCAAATGCATTCCTTCTGAAGTCAAGGCAGTCGGGCTTTCGTAGTGCTGCCCAGGATGACACTGGGTGAAGGTTCTGTGTACCCAGTAGGGACATACAAACTCCTGGGCACTTTCGTGAGTAAGGGTAAAGCGAAAGGCTCCATGATCTGAAGACAGCTGTCCTCTGAAGACAGTGGGAGGTTCCTGCCTCTGGAAGCAAAGTACCGGAAGGTGAGGGAACTGGTGCCCAGGAGACTAAAATGCGTACAGCGGGGTCAGGTCACAGCACCATAGAGTAGCTTAGTTTGCAAATGCCAGCACCGAGGCTCAACATCAAGTAGCTCCCCAAGGTCATGCAGCATATGAACGGCAGGCTGGTGCAACCCGAGGTTCCCAGCTTGCAGATCCTCCCACATCACCAGGGTGCTGGTCGGTTTGTGATACTGCAAGTCCTGACACTATTACACACATTCTGTACCCTAAGCTGGTGTTTTATTCCTATCTAAGAAAATATCCCACCCTCACACAAATTGATATGTAGCCACTGCAGCTAAGTACTTTTTTGGTAAGGCTATAAATAACTTAAGAAAGAGTTGCTGCTAGCAGATCCCCTGCTAACACTGCAGTGAGTAGAAATGCTGCTTATTCCTAAATGATAGGAGGAAGGGAAAATGAGAATTTTCCCTGTGAATCTAACAATTTCAGAGAAATCAGTATTTCTCTAATGCTTGCAAGAGCCCATAGTTATTAGGCACTTCCTCAGCATCTATAAATACAGATAAAAATAATTACACTGAAATAAGAAAGAAAGCCCCAACATGATGAACAGGAGCCGATGGACTAATAATCTCGCTGCTTGGAGAAGTCAAATCTTGCTGATTCATATTCAAAAAAGGATACGATGCACCCATCTGACTCAGACAATGCAAAGTGTAGGATTTTGTCCTTTATGATATCACCAAGATAGCAGTGACTTACAATGGTCTGAAATGGGGGAAAGTTGTTTTCAAAGGCTTTCAGAGAATTCTTTTTATGTTTCCATGAGAACCTGCACACAACCTCCTGTCATAGCCCGGCTGTGCAGAAGCTGCCTCCTGAAGGATGTCGGCCACCTCGACTGTCCCCTTCTGAGGTGCCCAGCATATGTCTGGGCTCCCCTTGGTTCAGGCAACACAATCATTAATTAATTGTCAATAACAAATAATTATCACTCTGTATCCTGGGGGTCCACCCCCAAATACTCTAGCAAGAATCTCAGTAAAAGAAAACCAGTTCAGACACATGGGCCAATGTCCATTAGAGTGTGATCATGCAGCCATGATTTTATCTTCTTTCCCTTTGTCCGTGGATAACCAAACATACAGGAGACTGACAAATGGCTCTTCTCAAATGTTCAAAATGTTCCAACAACCAAAGGAATTAGATATACATTCTTCTACCCAGGAAGATACCAGAATCAATAAGTGGAGATAAAAGAGAAAGGAGAGAAGCTGTTCTAAACTCTATTACTGACTACACTCAACAATTAAGAACCATTTAATTACACAACAGAAGTGTATCCCAATGTACTCTGCACAGCGTACCTTATATGCATACCATTGCTCAACACTTCTGCAAGTCCTATGTCCTCTTTATACCAAAGTAGAAACTATGGCTTGTCAACATGGCAACCAAGATTTCATGGGCATCAGTTCTCCGAATGCTGTCCTAGAATGAGATATACTACAAGTAACCTCAGGAATTTAGGTCAAGGAGAGTCTTAAGGTGAAGTAATTACCATGATTATTCTCTCATGATAAGGATAAATTGTAATTCTTCACTATTCGTTGTTTTTATAGCCTCCTTTTTATTTCTTGACATGTATCAGTGAAAGAAGGGGGAATTTATAGTAATAAACATCTGTATTTAAAAAAAAAGAAAAAACCTCTAATCGATGACCTCAATTTTTACCTTCAGGAACTAAGAAAAGCAAACTAAACAGAAAATAAGCAAAGAAAGAAAATAGGAAAGATTAAAAGAAATAAGATAAAAAATCAGAACACTACAGAAAAATAAATAAAACCAGAAGCTGAATATTTGAGATCAATAATATTGACAAACCTATAACTAGATTGATCAATTAAAAAGAGAGGAAGTTCTAAACCAGTGTAATAAGGCCAAAAGATAAAAATAAATTTAGAATATTCAGATTAAAAACAAAGAAAATTGCCTTTACTCACAGTTTGGTTTTTTTTTGTTTTTGTTTTGTTTTGTTTTGTTTTTTAAACATGAAACACATAGCTATTCTAGAATCCAGCCCTTCCAATGCTAGGCAGTTACCCAAAACAAATGAGAGCATATGTCCATACAAAAGCTTATCCACAAATGTTCACAGCAGTTTTATTTATAATAAAACACAACTGGAAACAACTCAAATGTCCACCAACAGATGAATGGTTAAACAAATCATGAGTATATCCATGCAATGGACTACTGCTCAGCAATAAAAAGAAATGAACTATTGATGCATACAAACACAGAGACGAGTCTCAAAATAATTACTCCCAGTCAAAGAAGCTACGCACAACAATAATACAGACCGTATGATTTCATTTGTACAAAACTCTAGAAAATGTAAGCTTGTTCCTGCTGCAGAGAGCAGGCCGGTCCCACGCCTGGAACTAGGAGAAGTGAGAGAAGAGGTTCAAAGAAACAAGTACACTTACGGGTTTACGTAGACGTGCAGTTCACTACGTTGACTGCGGTGATGGTATCACAGGTTTACGCATTTTTCCAAACGAATCAAGTTACACAGCATGTGTTGTTTATTGTGTGTCAATTATGCCTCAGTAAAGCTATTTATATTGATTTTGTAGATTAGAAAAAGGGAAATCAAAGGAAAGGAGAGGATGAACCGTGGGATAAAGAGAGGAGCATAACAGAGAGAGCATCCCTTGACAATCCTTGATGTTTCATTCCCTCCCGTAAAATACTGTTTTTCTTTAGGAAACAGATGTGTTTTTAATATTTTCAGGAAAGTTATATACTAGTTTGCAAAGTTATATGTCAGCTTGCTGTAGTATTACAGACCTACTCCTGTTACTGAGCTCTACTTCAGATCTTTGATTCATCTAGAAAGCAACATTCACGAGCTGACGGTCATTGACAGGAACACACAGTTCATTTTGCAGTATGCTGAGAGCAAATGCAAATTTTTCAAAATATATGAAGATATTAAAATTCACTAATTGGATTGCACACCATTACATTAGGGCAGCGTTAGCCATGCTCTCGTATGGAAAGCTCCATTGCCCTACGATGAGAAAATCTGATTTCATAACAATTGTAGATCTGACCTGAAATACCAAGATTACTCTCCAAATAAAACTGTTTCTGGACTAAGTTCTCAAATATGATTAGCAATGGTCAAACCATCCCTTTATTGTTTAAAATGTAACATAGAAATTCAGGAGTCCATTGTGATATCTAAACCGGTCTTATACCTTGTATACGCATTAAAATTATGACCACTCCTGGCTCCTTACCACTGAAGATAGTCACAGGACTTGATAGTGGGAAGGAATCTCATGAATCGACTCACCCAAGGCTTTTATTTTAGAGATAAACCAAATATTCCGAAAGGGCAAGTGATGGTTTCAAGGTCACAGGGTGAGTTGAGGGCAGATTAAAATCTGGAATTTTAGACGTTATTCTCAGTCCAAAGTTTTTCTCATACCACTGCAGCTCTTACTTCCCCATTCCCCACCATACATACACACACCCCAACATTTTCAAGGTAGACATTCCGATCTAAAAAGAATATCATTATTTCCTTAATTAAATTCCAGTTATTTATTTATTTGAGAAAACACCCTTACTCCCTCACTCTTATGCAAATTGTTCCACCAAGGTAGGTTATGCTAAGTCCAGAGTCGAGCCAGCCTGACCTGAGACTGTTAATGTTCTGGTCGTCCCCACATGCTACCTGGCATCTTCTCCCTCTAGGTGAGAACAGACATCCGGCAGTTACCATGTCTGGTATCTGACTTGTATGTGGCCTGTCCTAAAGTGGACATACATGTAAAGACATGTAGAGTACTGACAAGCCCTAGTGCATCTCTTATAGATTCAACCGTGCTGACAGATACCAGGTGATGATAGTCTCAAGATTTCTCTTAGTGTGATCACAATTTGTTTGAAATCACACCTCAGTAAGATCTGTGAAATGTCACTGAAGACCACACAGCCAAGATATCATCTCATCATTAAAATTCTATCCCTGAAATTCAGTTTATTGTAAAGTAAAGCCTACTTTTATGCAAGAGATGAAACAAACATGAGGAAATGGTCATTGGCTTTAACCCAATACCCTTGAACCCACCAAGGTGAATTCTCCATATTCTCTAGTGCCTTCTGTTCCGGAGATTGAGTGAGCCTTTTCCTTCAAGCAGCTCTCTTGGACCTTTGGATTTCCCCTAATTTTGTTCCCATTTTGTCTTATGTCAGGGTTTTCATGGAAAAGGGTCAGGTTTCTTCTCATAGCCACTCGCCCCCACTGATTATAACAAAATAGGTTTCCCCAGATTTAATGCCATATGTCCTCAAGCACATGGCATGTGTGCAACATGTGATTCCAAACTCTGACAGCTTTGGGAAACCAGTCCACACTTGACCCCAATATCAGCCATCACTGTCCCACTACTGCATTGCTAGCCCTACCAACCTGCCTTGAGGCCACTCAAGGAGGTTGGGAGGTGTGATCTCGAGGTGCATAAGTAATGACAGCTGTTGAGAGCCCCAGTTTTAGACATTCCATATTATCTCTACATCAGCTAATTGCACCTTGGTATGAAAACCATATAACTGAGTGGTGCAAGGTGTATGCATAATAGAAGAACTACCTCTCGTCTAAAGGATAATCAAGCCTGGGCAGTCCAGCAGAACTATCCTTAAGCTAGAATTCAAGGGTACCGGGTCCTAGGCCCAGCTCTTCCACTAATTAGTTTCTATCTCAAAAAGTTGACCTGTAAATTAAGGGCCAGACAGCATTTCACTGACAAGTGGGAGACACAGATACACATTTGGGAGTAAATGAGAGAGAACTCACAAAGAGATGGGCAGGAAGGAAGTTCAGTGCTAGGGGCGAAGACCTCTGAGTCAGACCTGGGTTTAAATTGTACCTGCTTCATTTGTCTCCTTGGGCAAGTTGTTAGACATGTTGTATTCCTCTACAGAACAGGCTAACAATTACTACCTCAGGCTTTGCTCTGAAGATAAAATGAGAAACTGATGGTTTTCAGTATGTGCTCTTTCTAAAAGGCAATAGAGCTCCTGTACCAAAGTCTGACGTGAGACAAACAGATGAGACGTACAAATGGCATTCGGTGGGGGAAATGACAGTGTTTCATCCTTCATTGCCCCCCTACTTACAGCTTCTAAAGAAGGTGGGAGCAGTGAGACCAGGAAAATACTCCTCTAGTGAGATTATCGCTGAACAGAAGGAAAGCCAAGGAAAAGGAGCTTTTAAGGGACCACGTGGACACCAGATATTTGACCTGCAGACAGCGTCCCAATGGAGAGCATGCCCTTGGCCGGCCAGCTAGGCTTACGGGAAGACCAGGTGGCTACAGCCTGAGCTTGTCAATCAAAGGAGGTGACCGTGTCTGACACAGGCCAGTTGTCACTTGGGGCAGCAGATCCTGCGTAAGTAGGGCACCGGGAGGGTTGAGGAGATCTCGCCATGAAGAATATGTGTGGCTCAGTGTCTGGAAGCTACAGAAGATGCTGGAAGTGAGCACACAGGAGGAAATGTATCTGCCAGCATTGAAGGAATGGCTCATGTGCACCCTAGTGCAGGGGGAGCGGGCTTCAGAAGACCAGCAAGCATGCTCCTGTGTGACAAAGGGTAGCACACGCACCAAGCACGGGGAGACCGAAAACAATCGGCAGCGCTGCCCACAAAGAAGGAGCATGCCAAGACACTCTTTCTGCCTGTCCTTCACCATCCGTCCCCCTGCAGAACCCCCGAATCCGCCCACACTTAGAGCAAGTTCACACATGTTATTATTATACCAGATGGAACTGTTCGGATTCCCTGAAAGTGACCAGGGAAGGGATTCCACCTGCCATGAATCGCTCTCAGGAAGAATCCTTCGGCCAGGAAGCACTGTGTTACTTCGCCTTTGTGCAAACAGTTGGCCCAGCTAGATCTCAAAGCTAGATTACTTTCATGTTAGAACCTGTGTGTTAAGTCAATACACTGCAGTGCCTCCTTGATTTATGGGGAACATTTTTCTAGATAGATGGAGAATGAAATTTTTCACATACGTATATATGACACTATATATAATCATTTACATGTAATTAGAGATATGTTTTTAAGATAATTGGAGCTTTACACTCCACATTTAAGCAATTTCTGAGAGTAAACTTTAAGTAGATCTAAATATATACCTAATTCTGTAAACAATAAAAGTTAGACATACTTTTTATTGACTGTGGTCAATATTAAAATAAATAAATCATTACCAACAGCAAAAGTTATTTAGTGTAGCCTCCTAACTAGACACCTTTAGCTGGAATCTTCTGGTGAAAAGGTGATCTCTGCTTCAGGAAACCAGGAGCTCATTGTATTTTCATGTCACCCTAATATTTATACTTTTCCTTATGAACAATATTGAGGTGGCAATATTACAAAAGGCTCTAGAGACAAAGCACTTGGATAAAATCATGACTTCGCTCTGTAAGTGGGTAGGTTTTTGAGTAAGTTATTTCTACCTCTGTGATTAGGTTTTCTCAAATGGAAAATGGGGATTATAGCAGGATCTCCCTGACAGGGTTAATGCAAGGGTTGAGTGAATTAATAGGTGTAAAAAAATTAGAACTCTGCCTCATACACGGGTAAGTGTTGCCGACACACTCACTTCTACTATTTGTAAGAAATAGCATACAAGTATATTGAAATGTTTCTCTGTATCAGATACTGCTTATGACCTTTACAAATTTGTTTCAATCGTCATAATCACCTTCTGATGAAGGAATTCTTTTCATCTCCTTTTCAGGTGAAGACAAGAAGACACAGGCAGGTTAAAAATTGGTCTAAGTGTGCAACTGAGGATGCTGGGACTTCCAACCCAAGGAGGCATGACTTTTGAGCCCATCGTTATACCCACAGTGCTAGAGCACTATTACTTTGGAATGAATTTTCTTTATTCTACATGGGCATCCATTAACCAATAAGAATAACCAAATAATATTAGTTAACCAGTTTCTGTATGTAAATGCTATGGCATCCTTAAAAGTGGTTGTGGTGAAGCACTTGAGACCATGTTGTTCATCTGTGTGTGGAAACCTCATAGTTCAATGCTATGTTAGCTATATCCGTTTTGCTGTATCTTAGCTTTCTATTTCACTCTTCAATTTCAGACTTGTCTGTCATTGCACTCCCTCCTCCAAAACCTGAAAACATATTTCTGCAACTCTCTTTTGATGTTCTGAGTGTTCTACCTTGTATTATTTTTGTGTGTGTTCATGTGTGTGTCAAGTTTTTCTAAGTTTATACTAAGATCTTTGAAGACAAGATGATGTGTTCTACATTTTTGAAGCTACAGAGTGTACTACGGGGCTTCATCTAATCAATAAATACTCAGTGAGGATGACATAGTTATCAATCCTCTTCACATCGTGTACTTTAAATGTGATATGCTTCAGGTAATCTGGAAACCAATGTTACTAGAATCTGTGCCAACCAAGAATCGATAATTACTGAATAAGCGTGCCTTTCATATATTAAATTTATATGGGCTTTTACAATATTATTTTCTTTTCTCGGAATTCATGCTTTTGTTATAGAAGTCTCACATTGCTCCAAATCAAATTCTCTATAAATAGAGCCTTTATTGTACAAACAACTCACATTATGACTCATCTCTGGAGAGGCAATGCTATCTTATGGAAAGATCACTGAAATGGTGATACAAGGTTAAGCTAACATGAACAAAGGAAAACAAATGAACAAAAATTCCCCTAACATTTTTCTTTGCTATAAATGTAATATATGTGCATATGCATGCACAAAAGCAAAGAGGAGGAATGTATAATAATAGCTATTTATTTTTGTGGTGTGACAATAAAATGAATACATTTTTCCTACTATTATTTTACCTCCCATTAATATAGCTAATGCTACATTTTTTTTTGAAAATATAGGTCTTCATTGGGTATAAAAAACAACAGTAAAATAATAAAATTTATGCAATCCTTTATTTTTTCTAAATTCTGGGTCCCCAAAAGTAAAATGGGGAATTATAAATCCTAGAAAGGGATATGATTTTCCATAGGACTGTTGCCAGTATCAAATGAGATAATTTAAATGAAAAGATTTAATAGTGATATGTAATTCTACAAATGAAAGACTATTATATTTAGTCCAATTCTGAAATTTATGACTATACTATGATCAACATAGGTTTGACCCATAGCAAAGATAAATAAAATATGCATTTCCACTACAAAAGAATACTGGTGTTATTATTTGAGAGAGAATGTGATAAACGTATGAATGGTATAATTGGCTTGTGTGCGATAAGGCAATGCTACATATTTTTCCAAGAAATGTTCACAATATTTTAAATGGCATATCTAAAAATAAAGTGATATATGACTAGGGTAAAATGTTATAAATAGGTAATAGGTCACCTTCAAAGGACTCCCCTTGGGAAGCTGTGCACCAATGCCAGGGCCTAGTCCACCCTTCAAAGCAGTTTTGGAACTCTTTTTCTGGAATGGCCATCAGAGCTGTTGTTGGACCCCAAATCTGACAATTAAGGTTGAGAACTTGCCACCGTGCCCCTATGTTGGCAGCACTGACAGCTCACCGAGTCGTTTGCACTGTGCTACCAATGTAAGCGCGTGGCAGCAAGTGGGTGATCTCATTTTGTCAGATTTTGAGGATGATGACAGCTCTGATGGCCATTCCAGAAAGAGTTCCAAAATTGCTTTGAAGGGTGGACTAGGCGCCGGCGTCAGTGCACAGCTTCCCAAGGGGAGTCCTTCGAAGGTGACCGTAGTGATACTCAGCAGTGGATATGTAGCACTTTTTGTAGGATGAGTTTGTGAAATCAATTGTCTGACTTCATATTATCTGTCAACAATGCCCGATACAACTCTAAAGACAAAGCATGAACGTAATGATAAGATATAGAATAAAAAAAGAACCCGATGAAACTTTAAGGAATAAAAATACAATACCTGAAATTTAAAAATTAACAAGATAGGATATATAGGAGATTAAATATTTTTGGAGAAAAGATTAGCAAACTTGAAATGTGACCATAATCATTATTGAAAATAAAGTACCAAAAGAACAAAAAGACCACAAAAAATAAATATATCTTCAATAAGTGATGGGAAATTTTCAAGTAGTCTGAAATGTCTAATGGAGTCCCACAGAGGCAGGACGGACAGGAAAATATATGAAGAAACAATGGCTGAAAGTCATCAGCATCTGATGAAAACTATAAAACCACGGACCCAGCAAGTTTAATGTACTCCACAGAAGAAACACAAAGAAAGCCACATCAAAGCAGCACATCAGAAATTGTTGAAAACCAGCAATAAAAACAAAATCTGTAGAAACAAGCTTTGCTTCTGTGCAGAAAAACATAAGAATTACCACAAAAATGATTTGAACAGAAGAGAATGAAATGACATTTCTAAAGTGCTAAAAGAAGAAAAGTATTGATCAAACTATAATTCTGCACTTAGACAAAATATCTTTTAAAAATGGATGTAGATTGAAGACTGTCAGATGAACATCGCCTGTTCAGGTGTCGTGGGGGATACCGGGACACACAGGTGAACCCAGGACATCTGAACTAATACCATTTTGGCATCTAGGGCTCCCACAATGGGAATTGCTGCAATAAAGTGTTATCTGAACCAGCTTTTACACATTGGAAACTAAGTATCAGATTAATTTGTTAATTCAAAAGTCTATCCAATTGTTCAACAAACATTTACTAAGTGCTTTCAGGGTGCCCGTTAAATACTACAAAATAGAGTAAATAAAGTTTCTGCCCCCACAAAGTTTACGGGTGAGCACGGGAGACAGAAATCTAAGCAGAGGATTATAATACCGTGTCACAGAGGCAGTGATGTAGGCTTGCCCAAGGGGGTTATGGTAACCAAATGGAAAACACTCAACTTACACTAAAAACCCATGTGCAAGGCCACTTTTATAGGATCCATAAGGTTTAGATAAAAGAAAAGGGGGCTAAATACTTTCAAGTAGCTGAGATACAACATATGCAAAGCAAAAAGGCCCGAGGCCACTGGAATGAATGTTTGAGTAAGGCTTCGGAGGGCTAGAATTCAGGACGTTCATGGGAGCCTGGTGAGATAAGAGACTCAAGTTCTCATTAGGACAAAAAATATAAAAACCCTAACACGTTCCACTAAGGCATCTGAACTCGGCTGTGACAGTGACAGCCATTCAATGGCTCTAAGAACGTACGCAAATCTTTAGCATCGTAATTTCAAAATATTTTATAGCACCGTGGAAATCAAATATAGGAGATTGATGTTGAAGCGAGGGAGTCCCTGGTACGTTCTCACCAATCTAAGAGAGAAATGAAGAGCCTTAAATGAAGACAATGGATGGAAGATGGAATAAAGAGGGAAAATCAGCAAAACTCTCCAGCAGACACTGACTTCTGTGGTCACCGGGCCTACACGGTGGATGATGCGGAATATTGAGTTGGATTTTCATTTCATTCTCTTCTAGATAAAATGAACATTTCTTTTGTGGAGCCTCAGACCTTTCACTATAAAAGCCCCTAACTTTAAAATATATCATCCAATGGCTTGCTCCTGTCAGGCTTTAATAGGTAATAAAGGAGGACCTGAAGAAGTTAGAGGCGTCTCCTTAGAGTGTTTAGGCACCCAGATTGCAGGTCTTAAATCACGAAGCCTTCCCTTCTGCTTGCTGAATTGTTTTAGGAACACATTGGAGATGCAGTATTTCGGGACACTAATTCCTACCAGACCCCGGTTGTGAAAATGCCAGAATGAGAAAGGGGTGGGTAGCAGAAATTCCTCAATCAGGAAGATGAAAGCAAATAAAGAAACCAAACACTTGGTATTAATGTTTAATGCCACCAAGGAATCATAGAGCCACGTGTAACTTTTAAAAATAAAAATCCTGCACTGAGTCTCAGTCGTCCACTCACCACATCACACTATTAACTCGAGAAGCACCATGAGAAACAGTGTGTGTCTTACCCATCTGCCGGCTTGGTGACCAAGAGAGCCGGTGTTCACTGTCGGCTGCATGAATGAATGAACCTGCTTATTTAGGAGGATATGCATTCTGGATATTTTGATAGCATCAAGGCTAAAAGCAGCAAGTTCTTAGGGAAATTGTCTTTTTGGAAGATGACCTAATCTCCAGCTGCTCTGAGCAAAGAGGTAGAAAATGGGAAGGCTACAGAGTTAGCTTTGATGGAGAGATTTTGTTTTCATGTCAAGACTGGAGTGTGGTGGTTACAGTTGTGACTCGCAGGCAAACTGCCCGGTTTCGCGTCCTGGAGACTCTGCTCTGTGGGTCAGTTTCTCTACTTCCTCAGTTACAAGTAAGATCCTAATAGCTTCTGCCTCACAAGACTGTTGTAGAGGTTAAAGGAATAATAGATTTAAGGTACTTCAGTAGTGCCCAGCACAGAGCAACATACTAGATTAACTATCAGTTGTTGTCATTTTACAGTTTTAAAGTTCTGGTGTCTAAAGTTGGAAGGGCCTCAAAAGTCATCCAAGCCTGGCCCCTCATACTGACAGCTTTTTTCTGACCTTGGAGCATAGTAAAATTTCCACTTCTGCAAATTCTGCAGCATCTCTGGGCCCCGACTTCCAGACTGATGGCTGTCATGGATGGTTGGTCAGAATCACTTCAGACACCTGCTTAGTGAGTACTTCTTTCAGCCTCTACCTCTCCTGGAAGGATCAGGACACCATGACCTTGAGCCATAGCTCCGATGTGCTACAGCACAGGAAGTTTGAATGGGTAACTACCTTCCATCACTCTCTGTCCTTAAACTTAGAGAAGATCCAACTTACAGGCATCTGCAAGTTAGCATATATCTTCTGTTTTTTATTGTAATAGTAACTGTTTACAGTGTTACCCATCATTATTATTAACTGTCAAATATATACAGAGCTTCACTGTGTTCAAGGTGCCTCTATGCAATGATTCTGACTCTCAGGGCCTTTCTGCAAACACAGACACGGAATCCAGCTTTCCCATAGGAGGAAACTAAGCTCTGAAAGGGTCAAGATCAAAGACTCCATGGCGGGGCCCTGTCTGCTCCATCACCACAGCGTATTTACTGCACAGTCGCCCAAGAAAGGAAAGAAACGCACTGCTAGAGTGTTCCTTGGGCATCTGGGAGCCTGAAAGCACAAACAGAAGCCTGGAGGACTCGCAGCATATGCTCCAACTAAAGATAGCACACGGGCCTGTGTCTGCAGCAGGGGGGACGCACGGCGAACCGCCTCATGGAGCATTTGGGCACACTTCCGTCACGGACAATTGGTGGTTTATAGGAAGGCCTCCTGCCAGGGTCAGGGGTGAGCTACAACGAACATATTGGAGGAGTCCAACACCCTGATGGGAAATGCCAGACTGTGAAGCAAGCAGGCAGGAGAAGAGCAAGCATTGTTCTAAGCGCTTGGGTGTGTGAACTCCTTCACTTCCCAGTGTGGTAACACTGCCAGCGTCTCGTTCTACAGATGAGGAGACCGAGGCCAAAACATAATTAAACACTTGCTCAAGGTTATACACAAGGGAACTGGCAGACGCTTGCAGAACCCCCTATCTAACTATTTCTAATTCTAGAAACAGAAATCTACGTAGAAGCACAGCAGGAATAGGCTGTCTGCTGAGATTTTGTGGGTCAGATTTAGCTGTTACATATTCTTCAAACCGTGCTTGTTTATTGTTTGTTGTTGTTTTCAACATTATGGATAACCTACTGATGGAGCACTGAGAAAAAGAAAATTCCCAGTCTCCCCACATTCTATAAGCATTACAAGTAAATATTTAAATTGAAAAAAAGTGTAATTTCTTGTGATTAAAATCTCTACTTATCCCACAAAATAAATATCAGAAACGAGAGCCTCTCAAGACAGCTCGTCAGATGCCCTGAAGGGCCTTGTCCTGGGTCATGAACCACGTCAGCTCTCTGTGGCTTGCTTCTCGCTCACTAATGGGACTCCTGAAACCCAGGGATGCCCGTGCCAGTCCCAGAGCTTCATCTCCACTGGACACGCAAAGTCTACGTGCTCAGCCGGGTATGTGGGCGTGCAGGGTCAGGTGCCTCATTTGGGCTGAGCCCGGGCTTCGGTGGCAGTGAGCTCCCAGGGCTACAACTGCAAGTGAGCAAACAGGAAACTTTCCAGACCACAGAAAGGGCCAGGGGGCCAGGCCCTGTGCGAGGGCACGGCGAAGGTGGTGCAGGGACAGTTGGAGGGGTGGCTGCCAGTGTGAATCCTGTCCAAGCCCCTTGGTATTCTGAAGACTTCTCAAACAAGGGCTGCAAAGAGGAGAAAATGGGACTTTGAAGGTGAGAACAAGCCTTTAAGTTGATAAGAGTTACAACAAATGACATGGAGCCAAGGACTCAGCTCTGAGTGGGACCGAGTCATGAGGGCCACTCTTCAGTCAATAGAGGAGCAGTCACGTGACGGGCAGCAAATCAAAGTGAGTCATTTAGGAGGCCAGCCGGCTAGCCAGCAGACCCTGAAGAAGGAGTCCCCACGAAGAAGGCCCAGAAGGTGGCAGACGGACAAGTAGGTAGCCCCTTTCTGACTGCATGCCAGATTACCAGGGACTCAGCTAAACACGGCCACTGCACACTGCAGGCAAGTGGGCCCGGTGGGGGAGGCAGAAAAATCCACTCAACGAGACCAGCAAATAAAAATGAAAAGAAATCACGCCGTAAGTTGGCCTTCCTGACACAAACGTTACAAAGGAGAGAGTCACGGGACGCTCGATAGAGAATTTGACCCCGCCAGGAAGGTCATGAACGGGTGCCCAGAGAGAGTGAGCCTGGTGCTGAAATCAGAAGGACGATGGGCAATGAGGTCAGAGGGGATCCGAGGAATTTTCTGGAGGAAAAGTCTCCCCCTGTGGCCGGCGGGGAAACAGGGCAGATGGCGAGAGCAGAGAGAGGAGGCGGCACAGTGAGGGCAGGGCAGCGCTCCTGGGACAAGGCCACCAGGCAGAAGGAGGTGACGTCGAAGTGAAGGCCTGGGGATACCCTGAGGTGGAGGGGAGAGAGGACGCGCGATGTCGCGCACGCTCCTCGGTGGGAAGGCCCGGATTCAGAGAAGCGGGTCCCAGGCGAGCGCTTCAGGGAGGGCACGGGCCCGGAGGGCCGGCGGGGCCGGTGAGCGTGCTGCCTCCTCTTGACTTTTATTCCCTCAACGGCCACAGGAACGGGACCTGGCAGGCGTGACGCGACGGCTTCCGGCTGGGTGACGAGGACAGGTTCTCCGGGGCCGAGTGGGACGGCAGGGGGCGCGGCTTTTCTCTCCCGGGTCAAATCTTGGCTTACGCTCTTGCCAGCTACTGCGCATGAGTGCAACACTTTGCTCACAAGCGAGGCGGCTTTGTTTCTGCCTTCTTAAATGAAATTGTGAACCAGCCACAGACAGCTCACAGTGAAGGAAGCGCTTTCACCGGGGGACGTCGGCCCTCTCTAGCCCCGGTGGCAAGTATTTAGGAAACTGGCTCTGGGTGGTGAGCCCGCAGTGCCATACACAGATGACGTGCCACCGAATGGCACACTCCAAGTCCATACATAATGTCACCCCAACCAGCTAGAAAAAAACAACCAGCTATTTTTAAAAAGCATAATGGAGTAGGGGGGATGAATTTTCAAGATGGAAAACTTCTCTTTGGGTTTCAGTGGCTTCCTGTGGGTAGATTTCTAGGGAGCCTTGCAGGCACCCCAGCCTTGGCTCCCGAGCCTTGCTTGGCCTCCCCGCATGCAGGAGGGGTGTTGTCTGCTCGTGCAGGGACGGCTGCTCAGTTGTGGCCCAGAGCACCTCGGAGAACGTCTGCACTCCACAGGGAACTCCGGCCACACCTCCCCCTGTGAGGTTCAAATCCTAGTCTGAAAGAGGATCTTTCCATCTCTTTACAAGTTTATCCTCTCTGTGCTCTTCCCCTCCTTAACTCTAAACTATTCTTCCAATTTCTTTTTGTCTCTTTATAGTTGTCCTCAGAAGAGTTATCAAATAATGGCTCCTTATATTAAATTTATCTGTTCCAGTTACTGGGAAGTTTATTTCTCTGGATTGGACTCTGACTGATACAGAGCTATTAAATTGAGATTAGCAAGCCAGTCTTGATTAAAGCTAGTGATTGTCAGCCTATTGACAGAGAAACGTTACAAGGGGAAAAATCAGAGTATAAAATTAATTCCAGAAGGGGAATCAAAATAGACAAAACTGGCAGCTCCTGGGATGCAGCTCAAGGCTGTAGAATGAGCAGGATCAAACCCGGGTGAGTTAAAGCTGAGGTAGGTAAGTCTCAAGCATATCGAAGATGTATTCCCAATTACCTAGGCATCTGCCACTGACAATATTTCCTATGTCACAAAAGACAGGCATAAATAACGTAGCAATTAATAGTTGGGAAATAATTATCTGGGTGAAAAAAATGATATTAAGTGATTGGTACTACAATAGGCAAAAAAGTACACAGTGTTGTAGAAGTCCTTAGCCATAGACCAGATCCAAACCACGTCAGGAGCACGAGTGTTTAAGCAGATAAATCATGGAACTTAGGGGTTCAAAGCACCTGTTTTATGTTTTTATTATTATTTGTTTGGTAGTTTCATTGTAGAGCAGATAGCTCTTCAAAGTATATATCAGCCATGCCAAAAAACAAAACCAAACAAAAATAGCACAACTGACTTTGGTGCTCTGATGATTTCAAAAGCACGAAGGGAGAAGCAGCCAAAAAGACACACAGAGCAGAGGTTCAAGTCGAGCAATTAGATATTAAGCAGGAAGGTGACCACTGAAGACTGGGGAATCTGAGGACGTTCAAAATCACAAATAATATATCTGCTTCCCTGGAGAAATTCCCATTGCCAGTTTGAATGTCTAAAGATGGCATTGTGTGGAATTATAAAGCAGCAACCTTCTGAACTTCATTTGAAACTGAATAATGAACACTAGCACATCAGCATGCTGCAAAAATAAGGAAATATATTTTTAATGGATTCTTTCTACCTTGAGTAAAAAGCACTTTCATCTCCTTTTCAAAGCTTTATGTTGTTTTGTTTAAATTTGAAAAGCAATGTCCTTTATTTAGTGTCATAGATTTTCACAAATATTTAGACGGGGCTTAAAAAGTACCAGCTTTCTTATAGGATTTCTTGGTGTCTTTTATGTGGGTGCCTGATGGAGTTGGAAGCTGACGATGATCGAAGTTGAGATTTGTGTCAGAAGAGATACTATTCCCTTAACTGATCTCATTCTCAAGTACCTTGTCACCAGGGCCACCAAGTGATCAAAAAAGTAACGCAGGTGTTGAGTTCCCAGTGCCTATCTCTACAGGGGATAAGTCTGGTCAGAAACTCAACCAGGATGATTCTTTTTACTATTTCTTTGCTTTTTTTCCTCTTTTTAATCAACAGAAATGTGATGCAAAGAACAACTAAATTAAATGTCAAGAGACCTGGGATCATACCTCAGCTCTGTTTTTACCTTGTTCTATACATGACTTTGAGAGCCACCTTATCTCCCTGGGCCTTAGTTTCCTCAGCTGAAAATATGGGCAGTTAGGCCATTTTTACGTCGTTATAGATATAAAGGCTATTTAAAAAGCATGGTTTTATAAAGATGGGAGATTGTTCTATTTTCCTGAGGGTGAAACAGAGGAAAAATTCCCTTATTTAAGAAGACCTCCATTTTGGGGCCAAGAATACAAATCCAAGGTCCATCTTCCATAATGTCATTATATAAGAGGACAAGCAATTTGCAGAGAGAGAGAGACAGAGAGAGGGACTTTCAATCTGAATGGTTACTACTCTTTCTACATAGGTGGTTAGTGCAAAGAGAGTCAACTAGGGGTCGGTGACCAGAGTTACAGGCTGCCTCTCACTGACCAACAGAACCAAATCCATCTTAACGAAGTGTTGGCTTCCCACGAGCATCCTGGATGACCAGGTGGGCCTGTGTGCTGGTCACAGAGACTGTCTTCCCTGCCCAGCTCCTGGCATCATTCAGAGCTTGGCTGAATGCACAGGCCCTCCCCTTCAGCTTTCTCACACAACAGTGGCCGTTCATGATGTGGTTGGTCAGCAGCAGGTCTCTGTCCACATCCACGCAGACCGTCACATCATCCCCTGACGCCTCCCTCCTACATCCTTCATGGTGAGTTCCTCTTGGGACCCTCTCCCGTCCCCCACCTTTACACACTCATTGCATGGTAAAATCTTTAGAAAGTTCCTAGAGGGAAAGAGGAAAATACACACAGAGAAAGACACAAGGAGGCTGCAATCCAGAAGCATCTGGAAGGTACAAGCTCAGGCACAAAAATAAAGAAACTCCTGATCCCAATACGCTGTGACAAGAACAGAGGCTTTGGCTCAGAAGACACTCAGTTTATATCCTTACTAGCACTGTCCCCTTGGTCCAGTCAATCAGTTTATGAGCTGGTTAACTCACCTGCAACATGGAAATGATACTAGATGGGATAGGGTCATTTTGAAGATTAAATGGGCTGTTTTGTGAGGCGCTGGACAAGCTCCTGACACTTAGAGCTTGTAATTGTCAGACCCCGCCCCACATTTTATTATCCAAAGAAACCCACAGTCGGTGAGGATAGCAGAAAGGCCCTGTTATAAATCAAAGTGCAAGTGGCTTCATTGTAAGAACAAAGCATTTTAAAAATAGAAAAATTATAGTTTTGAGGAATAAAATCTCAAGTGATGAGACAGAAAATACAAAATATTCCCTGTGAAGGGAATAGCACGAGTCAAAAGTGCAGTCAATAATATTGTAAGGACTATATATGGGGTCTGATGGGCACTAGACTCATGGGGACGATCACTTCATAAGTTAATAGTGTCCAATCACTATGTTGTACACTTGAAATTAATATGCCATTGTATGTCAACTGAAATAAAAAAAAAAACAAATAAGTAACGAGCAACAAAAACAAAACCAAGCAAAACAAAAACGTGTGCATCTGGCGGGGCTGAGTCATGAGCTGCCGAGGGGGTGAGGGTGGGGGTGGGAATGAAGATTTTGTTTGGCTTATCTTGGAGTGGGACCAGGGGTGGCTGGGGGTGGGGTTAGGAAGGAGGCTGGCTCACTAAGAGATGACACTGCAAAGCTGCAACAGCCACCTGGGCTTGCCGGATAGAGGACCTAAAATGTGGCGTGGCAGTGTGGGGAGAAGAGACTGAAAAGGTGGGCTGTCCTGAGTCTACGAAGCAAGATGTATGAAAAGGTAAATGGCTCCGAGCTCTCCATCGTTCCCCGGGTTCCAGTCACTGCCTCGTTGCTGTGTGACCTCTACGATTAATCTTTAATACAGTCTGGGTGAGTTATGCATGAATTATACATTTCCTTTTTTTTATTCTAACATAATCACTTGAATAAAATTCTCACGTCTCAAGTTTTACTGTAGTATATGTCTAAGAATTTATCATTTCTTTTTTTCCCATTTTTCCCTCATTTCAAACCAACCTCATACCCTTAGATATTCAAAAATTCATCCTACTTTTAAGACTTGGGAAAAGTATGCTTGATAGAATATAATAAGTATACACCCATATTTTGTTTCCTAAAAGTCTATTCATTAAGAGACATTTTCAATGGCTGTTTTACAAAGATGAAGCTTACCATCTACATCCACTACATCTCAGGCATTTCATTTAAATTTTTGACACATGATCCAGTCAGTTTTCATATACAAACAAACAAATCATCAAAAAGTGAGAAAAAAATTTAAACAATAAAATTACTAATCAGATTTTTATTTGCTACAGAAAACACTGTGGTCTTTCTAAAGCATGAAAGCAATCCTATAATTTTCTTTTTGGTTTCTTTTTTTTAACACTATGCTCAAGATAAAATCCCAAACTTCTTGACATAGAGATTTATAATCCAGCCACTTTAACACCTAGAACAATATAATAGCAAAGACTACTTATAGGTTTCCTAAAAGGATTGAAGAAATAAATCACTTTAATTAAATGATCAATATTATATCTTATTATGATTAACTTGCCTTACTACTCTTGACCCCACCCTTTGCAAATGTTACTTCTTTTGTCTAGAATGTTCTTTGCCAACTTTATTCCATCCACCTGCATAATTCCTATTCATTCTTTAAGTATTAAATTAGTTTACTCCCAGGGGCCCACAATGAGATTCAAAGACCATGTTGAATGTTTCTTATGAACTCATGTGTTGGCCTTTATAATATTTACACATGTGATTATAGTGACTTATTCACTTATATTCCTTGCACAGTATAAGCTTTCTGAGTAGGGAGATGGTGTAACATTAATCATTACCCCCCTCCACGTGCATACTAATTCCTGGCATGTAATATGCACCAAGAAATGTTTGTTGATGGAAAGGTTAATAGATATGCTAGTTACGTGCTATGTTATCTTGAAAAAGTTGCTTTCATTTTTGGTAAGTCTCCATTTCACTACTACAAAATTAAAGTGTCTATACATAATTTTATATACATATATATATGTGTATACACACACACACACACACACACACATATAATTATGTTTAGACACATATATAATTAAAATATATAATATTGCTTTTAAAACTGTTCTGATGATTCAAAACAATGTATGAGCCGTACCAGCACATGCTTGGTAGGTATCAGTTTCTTCTTTTTCCTGTTTATTTCCTCCCTTCCTAAGTGCTAGAGATAAGAATTCACCCATATTACGTGCCTAACAAGTTGCTGGCACATTGTTGACATTCATTAAGACAAGGTCCCTCCCCAGTGAAGGAAGGCAATCCATAAATCCAGAGTGTTGTTGACTATCTATAGAGTCTTTAATTCAAGAATATTAAAGGTAAACTGGCCCGACCATTTGTATCAACCTTATCTAAATAAAAGTTGGGAGACATATTTTGCAGCTAAACCTCAAACACTCCAGATTTATAAAACTATCTGTGTTTATATATCTCTGGCTTTCACTGATGAAGAGAGGGTAGCTACGTGCTCTGTAATGAAGCCCAGCCAACATGCAAACATTCTGGCCAATGTATTTTCACTGCATCCAGGCTACGCAGTGCCGCCTTCCTACACTATCCCAGATGGCAAAGGACGTGTTGAACCTAATGACAGTACTTGGCCCAAAGCACAGAATGTTTCTCTCGGTCACCTTTTAATTATGAATCTGCACTGGCATACAAAGAACTGCTCCAACATCTCTGCCCTGCTTATGTGCAAGCACTATGACTCTGACTTGATGTACCTCCTAGAAACAGTGGTGTGATGACAAATATTTATCAACAAACCTGGGAGAGGGGTGGGGAAGGCTGAGCTGTAGCACTGGTTGATATCTGTGCTATGAATATTCTGACTTTGGCCAAATTCAAGCTCCCAATGTGATACCAATGAACAGAGTTGAGAAGAAATGGTCAGTAGCAACCATACACGGCGTTTCCATAATACAAATACTATATAACTTAAACCACCTCCTGAGCATACAAAATAGCCAAATGCAGCAAAATAAAATATTTAAGTGGTGAGTTTTGAGCATCTATTAATTTTGTTTTTAATGGCAATGCTTAACGTAGGTTTATATAACCTAGTTTTTAATGATGGCTGCATTTGACAACCAGGTCACAAAATCCCTGAGCTTTTCACAGTTGGATCTGACCTCCAGCATAGCACCGCCTAGAACTGTGCCCTCCAAAGCAGGTCCACATAAATACTCACGGCTGGTTTGCTGAGCACAGTGAGAAGAAAAACATAGTAAGCTGATTCTACTTTCTGTCCTATATTATATGACATACGAGGGTGGGCCGATACATTTTGTCTCTACTCAAACAGAAAATGAATGGGAAAAGACAGTTTAATAAAATAAAAAGAAATATACCTACGTCATTTATGTTCAAAGAGGCATAATGATTTTTCTACAAAATCACCACACACTTCAATCCACTTCCACCTATGCTGCTCTGGTTTTTGACATCCGTCCTTAAAAACTAGGTGTTTTGTTGTTGAACCCATTTCCTCACTGCAGACGTCACAGATGGACCGCCACCCCAGCGTCTGGCTGTCCCCACATCAGCACACTGACCACTGTGCACGGCCGGCGCTCGTCTGTGAACTTCAATCACAGGAACCTTTCTGGCTGGTGAGAGGTCAGTAACAGCAGGCTGTTCAGACCGGGCGTCCGAACACGCTTCCATGTCCACGTGCACTGGGGGGGACATGTAAGCATATGTGTGTGCAAGGTCAAGGGTGATGGAGGGGAGGTACCGTGTGACGTCACAGACCCGGTTCTATCCAGACATGTCTCATGTAATGAAAAATATGACAGTGGAGGCAAAATTAGCCCGCCCTTGTAGATCAAATGAAACCAACTGTTATGACTGAAGACAACTCAAAAGGTGAACTTAGAGCTGTCACAGAGGGAAAGAGACTGAATATGCTCTATAATTTGTCTGAAGTTTCTGATACCAAAAAAAAAAATCAATTTGAAACAGAACTACTAAGGACAATGCAAGTATAATGCATAGGACTATACAGAAAGATCAGGATTGTGAAAGATTATGAAAAGCGTCCGGAATGGGACTCAGGTAGACTGGCCTTTTCCCTTTTCCTAAAATAAAACATCTGCAACACCTAAGGTAGGGCTTTTAAAAGTTACCCAAAAATCACACTATAGATTGCAGGTTGTATTTAAAGGTATAAGAATAGTCTATTCAGCAGTAAGTTAAGTTTTGATAAACTGCTTATAATTTAACAACCTTCACGTGCATTGAGTTAATTGACATTTTATGATACTTGGTAACTTCTGAGCTGAAGGAAACTTAAAAGATAACCCAGTTCAACTTCTTCATTTGAACAATATGAAAATCAAGACCCCAGAAAGGGCCCAAGCTCGCTCGGGAGCTCCGAGATGGCACTGCACCCACTGTAATGAGACTTGATTTACATCCATTTCAAAAGTAAGGATCCACGTGATTTGTCTACGATCACACATGAGATTATAGCTTGAGTCCAGGTGAACATCGACGGTAAGCAGTTTCCTTGTAATCACAAAGTCATCACAAACCTCATACCCCGTCACCTTATGAGTTCAGTACATGTATTGATTCACCCATTGAATGATTACACCTTGTTTGCCTATCAAGAGTCAGGGATCGAAGGTTGAACAGGAGCAGAACCTGCCTCTTTCCCTCATGGCACTAAGTTAGCTTCTAATGGGGCAACCGTAGGTGTCAGCAAGGCCTGGCAAGACGTCCCATCCATCTGCAAACAAACAGATCCTCTCGGTGAAACACTAACTGTCAGCATCTCTTTTTCTAACCAGTCTCAAAACTCAACTGAGTGGCTCTTTGACCTAATGCTCATCAATAGGTCTTGAGACTGCAAGGAAGGAAACGTGGTCATATTCCTGTCAGCCAAGGCTCTGACTTCACCATCCAAGGACAGATGCCACTGCAAGCCACCAGGCTCCTGCTCCTGGAAGAGTCCCCAGGAATCTGTACCTAGTGTTCATGCTGTTGCTAATCCCCTTACGCTTCCTCTGTTTTTGTCATCTCGCAACTCCTTCCCAAGCCTTACCCCAGAAGGTACGGACATGACTTTTCAAGCCCCCACGTGAAGTAGAACATTCCAAATGCAAGGAGAAGGTAATTAAGGGGAGACTAGATGAAGCCAGGGTCTTCACACTTGGCTTATCCCACTCCCCACAACCTCTCGGCCTGTTGCTCCAAGATTTGTCAGCCTGATATATTGAAGAAGAAACAACTCCATCAAGATGTTGTGAGTGAGCTGCTGTATTGGAAACCAGAGCATCCACTGAAATTAATGACGGACACCGTGTCTGCATGGTGAAAAGGAATCCACTGAGCCACATGAATGTCAGTCTCAGGATGAGGTGAGCTCTACTGACTGTAACAGAAGAAGCAAGCCCATGCTTTCAACTGTTTGGATTCGTGTCTACAGCTCACATTCCAGGCTTCAGGAAATGTGTTCGATTAGAACCACCTTTTCCTCTTCACTGTAACCACAGTTACACCCTGCACCTGTCCACACTGTGAAACTCCTCTGCCTCGAGAATCAGGAATTCTAACTCCTACTCTCAGAAGACAACCGCCATGCTTCACACTGTTGGCTCCAATGAGGCTAGACCACTGGGATATGCCCTTAATCTATTTGCAGTTAATACTCACCAGACTAGAGTGACTAGCTATTGCCTCTCTTTCCTAGTATAATGAAGTAAAACAGTATCAAAGAATATGTCTGTTTTGCTTATTAATGTATGTTTAACACTTAGCACATGCCTGATACATTCCAAATGTTAAATATCTATCTATCTATCTATCTATCTAGATATAGATAGATAGATAGATCCATCTCAAATGAATAAATCTATATATTCATTATATTTAGTTCCTTCCTTCAAAATCCTTATGTTATTGGAGTAGGACACAAATAAATATAAGTTACCCAAGATGTAACAGAAACAAGAAAGCAGTTCGTACAGACTACAATGTGAGCACCAATTCACAGAGAACAACAAGGAGGACTAATTTCACCTCAATTAGTGGAGAGTCATCCATGTATCCTTGAATCCACAGAGGCTTTGATGTCCTTTGGGGGGATAAAGCGTGGAAGGAGATTCTTTCTCCTCATACTTTAACGCCATGAACACAGGCATTCAAGTATGAGGGGGCTGCTATAACAAAGGAGGTGCTCACAGGTTGGCAGGGTGCATCCAAATTCTCGAAGCAGCAGCGACGCAAGAACCATATGGATGCAAAGGAGAGCGCTACCAGTTACCACGAATTATCAGAGAGGATTCCATACCATGAGTTCTCGTTGGGATGAGTATTAAGGGGGGACTATCTTGAATAACAACAGATAAAGGCATTTTAGAAGGCAAGAAGGGCATGGATAAAGAAACAGGGGGGTATGAAAAATGATGGGGCAGAGTATCAGCCAGTCAGGGAACATGAGGAGATTTCTGTGTAACTGAGAATGCCGGGTGGGGCGAGGATGTGCATGAAAATCAAGCCGAGGCTTTCGGAACAGGCCTAATTGTGAAGCTGCTGAATGTAACACTAAGAAGTCTGGGCTCTAGCCAGAGAGGCAATGAGAGTCGTCAAAAGATTCCAAGTCTGATGTGATGTGCCAGTTATGGGTTCCCCTCAAGAAGGTGTTAATATGTGAGGTGGGTACTATCAAAATGTAGAGAAGGGAGATAGGAAAATTACAATTAAGGATAGAGGGGAAATGAAGTATACGAGGTCAGACAATTTTGTAAACTCATCTTAGAAAAGGTGCTGCACACCTCATTGCTGAGTGTCAGTACGGTCACCTTCGAAGGACTCCCCTTGGGAAGCCATGCACCGACACCAGCGCCTAGTCCACTCTTCAAAGCAGTTTTGGAACTCTTCTTCTGGAATGGCCATCAGAGCTGTCATTGTCCCCAAAATCTGACAGTTGAGTTCATGAACTTGTCATGGGCACTTACGTTGGCAGCACGGTACAAACTTGGTAAGGTGGTGTAACCTCGCCAAGTCCATCTAAGGAGGCGTCCTGGGGGTTAAGTTGAAGCAGAAGAAGAACTCAAGGAGGGGAGGACAGGGAACTGTGAAGTATTTCAGGGAGCCACACAGGGATCATGGAGAAGTGCGGGGCAGCATGGAGAAGAGGGAAAGACAGCTGCCATTGCTGGAGGTGGGCACATGTGAGAGTCACGCAAAGACAATGCCACATTTGTTGTATGGAAAGATAATTTACTCATAAATATTTTCTATAAAGTCCCAGTTAGATGAATAATAACTTTTTCTTTTGTTTCTTCAATCTCTTTTTCTCTTTGCGTTCCCACAGTAGCAGTTGTCATAAGTAAAAGCCCCATGTCAACACCTGAAGTCAGTGACTAAGAAGTCTCTTATTCACTGGGTATTCTCAGTACCTAAAGAAGCTTCTTTCATAAGGTAATTTATCAATAACATGTCATAAATTAACGAGCAGCTGATGAAATGGGTCCCAAATCCATGATTTGCTTACAAATTCCTGCGTGACTGTTTACTTTGAATTCATGTTTCAAGTGAAATTGTAAATGTGTAACAAATCAATAGAACATTATCCCAAACATATGTTTTGTGTCCAAGTGGGATAAAAATTCAAGAGCTGAACTCCCTGCTACCGAAAGGCCAGATGTTGACGATGTAGAGCCCAGAGGAAGAGACGATGAGACCCGCCCCTCCCTTCTCAAAGTCAGGGACAGATGGGGACCTCCATGATTCCAGATTCAAGGGAGGACTTTGGTCATGACCCAGAAAGAACACCCAAAAAGGTACTGAATATAAAACAATGAAATATTTATTTGAAAGAATTTGGGTGGAGGGGGAAAATTTCACTCTCAGAAAGTACAGTGCCAAACCTATGATTCAAATTCCTGCTATACCTGTATACAGAGAACTTATAAATATTTGCTAACTACCATCACTAAACAAAGAGAAAATAAATTTCTCTAATAGCTACTATCTCCACCTTCACTTGAAAAGTGAGATATTTCCCTTGCTCACTTTGTAGCTTCCCAACCATGGAAATTGCAAGTTTAGTGTGCCAAGCTCCATAATCCAGCAACCACAACCATTCTCTATCTTTTTATGACACCTGTATTTAATGCAATTTAAATGCAAACAAACATATTTATGAGTGTTACGGCATTTATTGTCCCAACCCCCTTTGCTGATTACAAACCACACTGCATCACTTGGGACTACAGGAGGGAAAAGTTTTTAATAAAAGAAAGAAAGAGGAAAAAAGACCCTTGGAAAGGGAGCTCACCACTGATGTTTGGCACCAAGGGCATTTGATTCCCCGGAACGCTCAATTTCATAAGAATGTGATTAATCAGAAGCTCTGCATTTTAATTTCCAGGGCACCTCCCAGTGCTCCGTAATGTTAAATGATCGTTTCATCAGGATGTGTCGCAAGGATTAAATATGTAGGAGCCTGAAGGCTTTAGCAAGATTAACGGAATTTTTTGAACTTAAAATAGCTCCCGTTATGAAGGGCCTATGTCTTTTTAGGAAAGTTTTTCTCCAACGATTGAAGTGAATACTGTGTGGAAGTTTCCAGATTTCTCAAAACAACCAGGCATGCATGTTCTCCTCATCCATAAAGTATTTACACACACCCACACACTGTCCAGAAAAAATCCAGCCATAAATGCCTTTACTTTTCATATTACACAGCTGGATACTTTCCAGACAGCCATATATCTGCTCATGTTTGTATGGAAACAATAACTTCTATAAGATCAATAACCTCCTAACTGCAATCAGCCTATGTGAACGAGATCCTCACAGTCTGACACACCTCCCTTGGGGCTGGATGAGCAGCGCTCTGCCTAAGAGAATAATGTCATCACGGTATCTGCGACTTTCCCTCGTTCTTAGGTGAGGCACCTGTATCACCCACCGCATTCTCTCTCCTCCATACCCCACTTCTTGATTTCTTTTTCCTTCTCCAACTCTGCTTGACTATTATAATTTATAATTTATAACCTTGCTTTGTCCTTCTAGTTTAAGATGTGATGAGTCTCTGACACTAATTAAGTTCCCTCCACGGGACTTTATCTAAATCATCATTGATGGATTGACTGATTGAGTCCACAGAGGTGAGTGGATGCCTATATGTTCATCACTGAGAAGGGAGATTAATGGGCTATCATCCCTCTCCTCAAGTTTCTTACTGTTGAGTAGAGAAGACTAGCATGTAAAAAGAATGATGCTCGTGTGTTATTAGCAATACAATTAGGTTCAAATGCTTCCTCATGGCAGTAAATTGCAGGAGATGACTTTCTTCACCAGGGAAGAGCAATAGACAATCTCCATCTGAGAAGTGCCATATCAGCTGAACCCTGAAGACCAAGAAAGAACTTTCTGAGGGCAGGAGCAATCACCCAGAAGGTTCTGGGAAGGGAAAAGTGTGAACCCAGGCACAAAATTTGAAATTGTGTATCTTGCTTCTGAAACAAGAAAACTTGAGACTATCCTTCAGTGTCTCTAGGAGAGAACTACTGACAATGAAAGAATCCCACCCTGGGTGATTCTGTTGCTGACCCACACATTATTTATGAGAACAAGACTTACCAAGAAGAAAGAAGCATGGTGCGCTTGACAGACAGAGAACCCTGTAAATCCTCCTTGGTGACCATGACAACCATACATGCCTCCCGAGTGGCTTTTAAGTCTCTATCTGTTCTCCGTGACACATAATTTTTCTCCTGGACACAAGTCCTCTAAGGAATGTAACCCCAACCAAATAGCTCACTGTCTTCAAAGCCCATAAAATCCGTGGTTAAATTCAGAAAAATCAGTTTATAGTGACATAATGAGACACAATGCTAGAAAGTCTGAATAGAGCAATCATACAAAACTCAAAGCAGAAATATTTTATTGGCATGAATTAGTAGTAATTACAACTATTTGTTAAGGCAGTGAGTGCCAAAATATTGTTGGGATAAAGAAAGAAGGGGGTTATATTCCTGAGGGACCACCTTGGGGTTTCCAGGTATTGGTTATATTGAATGTCTTGACCTGGATAGAGGCCTCGTGGATGCTCATTGTACAATTCCTAATGAGTCAAACATTTTTGTTGTATGTGCCTTTCTGTATGCTATGTTTCACAATAAAAATAAAATCTTAGGCATAAACTAATGACAGTATCTTCTCTGGGTTGTTGAATCCTGGGTGAAGTTGACAACCTAACATCTGAGCACCAGGATATGTGCACAGTGTTAATGGTATGCTGTCTTCCTACATCTCTCTGGTTTTCTGGCACCCAAACATAATGCTCCCCTTTTGTGATCCAACCTGCCCTTTAATTCCTTTGCTAGTCTTGCAAGTTTTCTGCCTAGACGTGGGATCTAATCATATAACGTGTAATAATCCTTGGGATCCCCAGTCACCTCCTGGCCATTCTGGTGAGGACTGCTACATCCAGAGGTTAATTCCAAGAGACTCTATTTACTTCGGGTTTTCACCAAAAGGCGCATGAACTGTGGAATCAGTCAGAACTGTGTGTCAATCAAGCCCCACCATCCCTTCCCAGGAAGATAACCTTGAGGAAATAATTTAAATTCTCCAAACCTTGGTTTTTTCACCTGTAAAATGAAAATGATAATGCCTTCTGCACTGTATTTGTTAGAATTAAATGAAGGAATATGCCTCCCGGGACGGTGTCCACAACTTACTTGGCTCTACAGGAACTGCCCAATCACTGCGCGTTACCCACAGCGCCTCTGCTCTCACCACGCCGAGGCACTAGCGGGGCGCTGTGCAGCAGCCCAGCTCCGCGTCCCGTGGACTTCGCCAGGGGCACCACGCAGGCTTCCTGCGCGTGCGCACAGCGGAGGCCGGCCATCTGCCCGGACATGCGCACCTCCCGTCATGCATCACACACCGTCTCCCCGGGGAATGAAGACAGACCTGCCGGGCCACTTCAGGACCTTGCCGAAAACCCTGGGATCCTCCGGGAGTGGCATTCTGGAGGACCCACTGCTTGGAGCTGGAGACTCTCCGATCCCTGCTCTGCCCTGAGAACGCTTCCAGGCCTGCCGCGGAAGGGGGCGGTTTGGAAAAGACAGTCATCTGGAGAGAGCCAGGGCCCCAGGCGTGTGCGGTCATGGCCAGGTGCCATCTGCGCTCCAGCTGTGTGGCTGGGAGCCCAGACGGGCCTCACTGATGTCAGCTCGCGGTGACTCATGCCGGGCCCGGCCTCCTGGGCGCATCAGAACCGCGTTCATCTCACCGCAATACGGGACAAAGGGGACTGCGCGTGGCTTCCACGGCTCCTCCCCGGGGTTTCACAGCACGCACAGTGCGGAAGTGCAGACATGAACTGAAGTCACATGAAGACACTCAAAAAAATTCATTCAAAACACCAAGGTTTGGCGGGATAATCCTGAGAAAATGTCTTCATTCAGGCGTCACGTCCTTCCTCATCTTCAGACTCAAAGTCGGTCCCTTTCAATGATGCCGCCCCGCTCCCAGAGCCCGCTGTCCCCAGAATTACAGATGACCAAGCACTGGAGATGCCACTTCCGTCCAACCTTTTTCCCCATGCCTCTCCGCCTGAAATCTTGCCATCTCCCTCCCATACATCCGTGTCCTGGCTCACACGTGCCGCTCAGCTGGGAGTTCCTTCCACCCGCGTCTCCATGTTGGGCATCTGGAACACCCTTCTAAGATTTCAGGTGCCAGCTTCTCTAAGGAAACTCACCCGTTTCCCCCTAGAGGAAAGTGGTCACCCCTTCTTCTAACATCTAAGATTCCTTTATCTCTGTCTCCCTTGTGACACCTCCCTTCAGCAGCTTTTGTTAGAGTTAGTCGTTTCGTTGTCTTTCTCCCGCCTGTATTAGAATATACATTTCTGCTGGGTATGGGGGAAATCTGAGCTTCCTGAAATGTTATAGCTGAACAGGATGTTAAAGATCATCTAGTCATGTCCTGCCCATTAATAGATGAAAAAGTAGAGAGCAAGGGAGAGGTCAGAGACAGAGAGAGAGAGCAAAGCCCAGGTGTTGTCCTTGCATCACTCCGCACGCTACCTCTCCATGTGTCCTCCATGGCAGACAAGGCCCTCAAGGCACCATTTTGAAATCATAAGACAGTCCTGAGTGGTTAACTAATTCCTACAGGGAGATATAAATGATGGGAACGGCCCCTGTTTTGTACTTCTCACTTCACTCTCATTAAACACACACAACACAAACCAAACCAATATCCTGGCCATATCTACGGTAATACTTTTAAATACCAGAAGTCATCAAAGAATCAATGGGGCACCTAATTGTGCTAGCCACAGCAGCTGCTAAATTAGGTTTACTATCTCATTCACTTCTTATCACAACTTTGCAAGTGGAAGTGATTATTTCCACTTTATAGCTGAGTAATAGAAGTTTAGAAAGATTAGGTAAATAAGTAAAGGTTGAGTTACCCATTCCACAAGATATATCAATCATCCATCCAACTCTTTGACGAAACCTGGCTTGTTTTTACAGAACTGGGTATGTAAGGGATGCTAAATAAACATGGACAAAGAGCTCTCAGATATTGGTTGAAATAATAAATTGAATCAGTCTTCTGGGCACAGTGACCATTTGGAAAGGGTTAGCGACAATGTCCCCCTCACGGTTGGGAAGAGCAGCATATAACTCTGCGAGTTGTGACAAAGAGGGTGCCATCCCATCTTTAAATGCAAATGTGGCTATTTGGGTCAAGCCAGCAGGCAGTGAAACGAAGGGCAATAGGCAATGTTGAAAGGAGGAGCATGACTTTGATTCTCATGATCAATATTAGGCTCTTCAATGCCTCTCCATTTCCTCCCTGGACTTGTCTGGAGTCATTCTCACTAACTGTGCTATTGGTTGCCATGTCTCTTCTCGAGGGGCACAGTTGGCTGGTTCCTGGAGAGGCCGTGACGCACTCGCTCTTTCTACCCTCCTAGTTCTTGCCAGTGTGGGGAGGTTGCACCACTGATGCTTGGACTCCATTCAGGAAGGAGAAGTATTTGCTGAAAAGGAGAAGCTATTGCACTGGAAACAAGAACTCCCTAGACTTAGAGTCAAAAGACAAAGGAGGCTGTGGTAGAAGCTGGATGAGGGGTAAGTTGCCTAACCTCTCTGTGCCTCAGTTTACTTATCTTTAAAATGGGTTATAATGCTGGCTTTACAAGATGTTTTAAAGGAAGTGCCTTGCATGTTGTTTAGTGCAGTGCTGACTAATAAAAACACAAGAAGCCACAGATGGGATCTTAAATTTTCTAGTATTATAGCTGCATTAACGAAACTGAAATTAGTTTTGATGACATATTTCATTCAATCCAATGTATCCAAAATATTATTTGAATGTATGATGCTCTGTTTCCCAGATCCATCAGATCCATCCATGAGAAGTGTCTATCATAATTGGCTTGGACTTGGCGTTTGCCATACTCTTAGTGGCATTGTCACAGACAGACAGACGTGAGACTGAGCTTTCAACAAGACAACACATATAGCTGATGTCCTTAACCTTCTGCCTTTTCCAGTGTGATCATTCACTTTTATGGTGTCTCCAAATGTGATCACATTTCTTTGTCAAGTGGAGGCCTCCCTGTGATAGTTCTGATAGTTTTTCCAGTTATAATTACACTTAAAAGTAAAAAACAAAACAAACAAATATACAACAAGAGCAAACCACCCAGGAGGTGTTTGGGAAGCAGGTCTCCTGACAGCATAGCAGTGTGTGTAATGGGATGGGGAAGGGGGGAATGGAAGAGAATTCACCTGGCAAACCTCACTCTGCGGTAGATATCTTCCGGTGTACCCCAGAACCACACGGGCAACATGAATGCTGCCCCATGTTGACAAAACATTAAACTCATTTATTGTAATGTAGTGTGTGAATACTGAAAAACGTGTTCACTTCCTCAATATTCTCATCTCAAAATACACAAAGAGAAAGTGGTGACAAATCGGGGTGATGGATGGAGAGCTTCCTATTTAGATCATGACACTCCACTTTTAGTCAGGGAGACAAGAGAGCTTCACATCAGGGCAGAAGAAGCTACAACAGCCCCAATTTGGAGGTCAGACACACTGAAAAAATCACAAACTAGTGCTGAGACTACACAATAGGCAGCTGGCTGAGTGAATCAACAGTATGTTTGCTAACTCTGTGAGGAGTTACTTATAAGAAAAGTGTAGCTCACTTCATTTTAAATTATGAATGGAGGACCTAATGTTTCCTTAATAAATAAATATTGAATAAAAGCAACTTTCAAGTCCAAATTATAGTCACAGTGAAATGGACAAAGGAGAAGGCCCCACAGAACAGAGCAGGGGAAAGAGCTGAGTAATAGAAAGACAGGAACAGAGAGGTAACAAAATGCACTTCCCCACATAGAGGTTTATGTTTACATTTGTTTATGTTTAGTTGTGCTTGTATTTGCATATGTTTATATTTACATGTATGCATACATGCATGTCTGTGTAGATAGATGTACATGCATAGTTTTTTGTGTCTTTCTTTTGTGTTTTCCTTTTAACCTTCTAGAGGGATAGATCTAGGAGGTAATAGGAGAGATCCAACTTCAAAAATACAGAATGTTCTCACATTCCCTCAGCCCAAATGCCCGTGTTAATACTCCTCTGGGAATATCATCATTTTCTCCAGGTCTCAGCGAAACAGACCCTTTCTGCAGAAAATATTCCTGGTATGTTACGACCTCACAATTTCTCCCCTCTCGAGATTTCCTTTATGCACAGGCTCTCACTCATGAAAGACGTTTTCAACAGTTACCACATCTGGGGAAACTAAGATGCACTAATTGTAAATTGCACTATTATTTTGTATAAGAAGGGAAATATCTGCCAATTAAACTATGACAGGATGTTTTCTTATCATGTAGAAGTCTTCTTTATACTTATCGAAAGAGGCTTTTAGACTGATTTAGAGCTAGAAGTGAGGACACGACGAATGACAGCGGCCAAGTTCATGCCCACGTAGGCATTGGTAACTGTGTCGCAAGGGCCTCATCATGCCTACGGTCCTCAGCAGTGTTCACTGTAAGAGCTTCACTTCAGAGATAATGAAGTGTGAATCCAAATGAGAAAACTGATGAACTATGAAATGTTTCTTCCTTACTCAGACTCTGATCTTCCTGAGAGCATGGGTGGTAGCTTTGTCATGTATGTTTCACATACATACCCCTGTGGCATCTTTAAAATAACCTCTTTCTAGGCTTCATGATGTAGTGGAAATGTACCAGAATGGGGTCACGTTAGGCTAAGCCTAGGCAAGTTCCGCTCAAGAACGTTAATGTGGAGTTGTCTAAACAGTGTGTATAAACCATCAGGTTCAGGATCTGGCACATGCGAGCAGTAACTGGTGAAATTCTTGGCCTGTGAAAATAATAATTGATAATACAACTAAGGAAGGGGTGGGGGATGCCACCTCTCTTTCTGTCCTCCGCCTATCACCTTGCTTTGATATTTCAGACTCTGAGCAGTTCGCTTCCTGTTCCTGAGGGTACAGGGAATCCTAATGAGGTACATTAGTTAGGCCTGAGCAACTTCTAGATCAACTTCAAACCCAAGCCCATGGGGGACTTGTGGCTCTATTTACCTAATGGAAAGAAGGAACAGGATGTGATAAACCCAAGACGAGAGTGCCATCCTCTGACATTTCTAAGGTGTGGGTAAGGGTCCCTCTGTGCCCAGCAGCAAAAACAGGACCACAGGAAACACCACAGCAGGGTAAAGGAACAAATAAAGGTCACTTTCTTGATTAAAAAAAAAAAATCCTTAGCTTTCCTGATGTAATCCAATTTAATGAGGTGTAGAACGCCAGCGCTCTTTGAGAATTTAAAGCAATTACAACACAAATGACTCCAAAGCAAGATGATCTTATTATGATGCGGTCATAAAATGCTAACTTCAGAATGTCAGGAGAGCAGAACGTTCTGGCATGTCAGAATGTAGGGGGGGGAGTTGTGGAATTATCGACACCTGATTCTCCTTGGAGGCTAGTGTATTGCACCAAATGCAGCATCTCACTTGGGGCTGACTGTTTCTCATATGCCTACCAAGGAGGGGTGGGCACCTATTCCCAGGCCCCCTGCAAAGTTTCTCTCAGACTGGTTCTCAGTTCAGTGGAGGGGAAAACAGAGAGAATTTCATCTTTTGTTGATGAATGGGGCCAACATTTCTTATGAAAACCCTTCTCAGCCGCCCACCCTCCACTCGTGTGCACCGAAGCAGCAGTTCTCAAACCGTGGTTCCCAGAAGCATCGCCAGCGCCCGGAAACTTATCTAAGAAACAGGCCCTTGGTCCCATCTCAGACATACAAACTCCGCAGGTGGAACCCAGCGACCTGCATTTTAATGGACCCCCACCCCCAGGGGAGTCTGAGGCACACTCCATAGAATGTGATTGACCTTGCCAGGAGACACACCGCCCACGTGCTTTCACTGCAGGAGTGGGCTATGGTTCCGGTCCCCACGGCCACAATCTCCCCAGGGTCTGAAGCTACCTGTGCCTTAAACACACAGGATTTAGGGAGTTCTGGCACACAGGCCAGAACCCGAATCACCTCCCATGACGATCTACTGCAGCTCTGACCTCGTGGCCAGTGGCAGGTCATTGGCTACTGCACAAGTCTGAATGGAGTACCTACCACATGCCAGACAGACACTCCTCTAGGCTTTGAGGCTGGAGCAGTAAACAGGATCTAGGCCCATGGCGTCCAACCCTTTGGCTTCCCTGGGCCACGTTGGAAGAAGAATTGTCTTGGGCCTCACGTAAAATACACTAACACTAATGACAGCTGATGAGCTGAAAGAAAGGTTGCAAAAGGATCTCATGGTATTTTAAGAATTTGTGTTGGGCTGCCTTCAAAGCCGTCCTGGGCCGCAGGATCTAGGCTCTGGCTCCCAGGGGTCCCTATTCCAGGACAGGGAAAACCAACAGGAAACTGAGAGGGGCACTGGACCCCTCTCTCTCTGATGAGACCAAGTCACACTCAACAACCTTTCATTCTACAGCTGTCTGTCAAATGCTAACCCTCTGGGCCAGGCTCCATGCCAACAGAAGGCACCATGGCGAGTGGCGGTGCCCCCAGAGGGGCTCACAGTTTAGGAAATGCATCTACAAGTCAAGGTGATTCATGTTGCACCAGAAGGAAGGGTGCCACAGTCTCCTGGGACCATGCAGCAGACTACACAGAAGCGGGTAACCTGAATGATTTCAGAGAATGTTCTCCAGACTGGCAATACTGTTCTGGTAACAAGGTCTCTCACTGACTTGCAGTGTCTGAGGGCCTCCTTGATATCAGCCCAGGGTCCCTGTTGCAATAAAGCGTGGGGTCTCCCATCTCCTTACCATCTACCTTCCAAATCCACCTCCATAGAGAATGACTTCTGAATTCTTACCGTGGATCTGGCCACCTGGTGCCACTTGCTGCACCTCCAAGGTCCTGCCAGGCTGCTTAGTGGGTGTCCCACACCCACAGTTTGGGGGGCCACCCTAACTGCCGAGAGGCTTTCTAGACATGGCACTTGAACAAACACTTGTTTTCTACCATCCTCAGCCTCTGAGAAGACACACTCCAATGTGACCTTTTCCCTCTTACATTCACACCCAGGTCAGGAGTGAGCTGTGAAAGTATCACAACAGCTCGATTTGTAGTATTTTCATGGTTTTGTGGAAAGTCTTATTGTGACCTATTCCAAGTGACCTTGAGAGAGTGGGGAAGAGACAAGGTCAGGGCATTCCAGCCCTGAGTGGCCAGCCCCGCGGGAGCAGAAATCTGACAGGCAGGTAACCCTCGTGCCTTTTTCTATTGAGTCAGATGGTACGTGACACTGTGCCCTGGGAAAATGTCACCATGGGACTGTTTCTCTGAGATTACAAAATGTATTGCTTACTTCCACTAAGGGAGAAGATGATGGAGTCTAGTTGTACCTGAGCAGGTGTCCCTAGTCCAGGCACCATTTGGAACCAGATGTATCTTTAAGTCTATCCATTTTTCCTGTTCATCTGATGGTGGTGATGTGTTGTAGTCATACTACCACTGACACGGTTTTGTGAACCCTGAAGAAGCCCTTAAACTTTGGGTTCCCTGTTTGTTACTCAAAAGTCTGGGTGATGTGAGGGGGGACAGGCAGTCCTGCAGAAAGGCAGGAAGGATGTCCATGATATTCACTGGACATCCCTCTCCAAAAAGTCCTACAGAGACTATTATGGGTACTTATGTCATTGGAACCAGGGTGTCCTTGGTGCTATGATTGGCTAACTTGTTATTAAGATGTCATCAGATTAAGTTTATAATCAGAGTGAAAGTACTTCTCAGAGAGACGAGAATGACAATGCATAGAGCTGGAGCATTGGAGGAAACGTTTAAGGGACAGGGTAGTTATACTGTTTTAAAGTACCACCCATGGACTACTTAATATTAAAAAAGGAAGGATGTGACTTGGCCATGGAGATATCAGATAGAAGCCATCTTAACCAAATGACCGAACATCCCTAACGCTGAGACCACCTGACTTAGGTGCCTCTTGCTGTGATCAACAAGTGTACGACTTCCCTTATAAAGTATTCTTGCCAAAAATGTGTAATCGGGGTGTAGTCGTGATGTAACAAACAGATACCTTCAGACAGGGGACATTCCCCAAGACAACTGGTCTGGACTCTTCAAACAACTCCAAGTAAGAAAACCAGACATTATAAAGTGAGGGGACTGTTCTAGAGTAAAAGAGAAAGAGAGATGTAATCAAATATAATGCCTGGAGGCTGGGTTGGGAAGGAAAAATTGTAGCTGGAAGATATCTTCGAGATTCCTTGGAAAACCTAAATGTGAACTATGTGTTCAATGAGATGATGGAGTGGGTGCTAATTTTCTTGGGTCTGACCGTGGCCCAAGTGCTTATAAGAAGATGCTCTTATTCTTAGGAGATACATGCTAGAGTGACAAAATGGCAAGTTGTCTGTGAATGTTTTAAGCACGCACGCATGCACGCAGGCACACACGTGTGCACACACATGCATATTTTCTACTTTCTAATACTTCTACCTCATAACTATCTATCTAAATGGAGAAAGCTAAATGCTGCAGACTGTTAACACTTGGTGAATCTAAGTGACTGAATGTGGGTGTTCATTGTATTACCTTTTAAATATCCTATTTTGAAAGAATTATTATTGTCTTATTTTTTAACCTCTCTGTAAGTTTAAATTTTTCCAAAATCAAAATCTGAAGACATCCTGACTTCCCCAGGGAAGCCTTTCTCGAGGAGCCATCAGGTTCTCCGGGTACATGGCATCATGGACCTACCCCTTCGACTCTCTCAGTGGAAGACTCCCACTCAGCCCCACCCGAAGGCAAACTCGAGGAGGCCAAAGACTCACTTTTCTATGCCCAGAACACTGCCTGGCCAAGAGCAGACGGTCCGGGTTGTGGCATCACCGACAACTCTGTATTATCCTCCTCAGGCACCAGCCCTGCGTTTGACACTGGCACATGTGCTGTACCACATCAACACTTTCTGGATGATTCAGACTCACCTAAAGAGAGGTGAGAGTCAAACACGAGACTTCGAAGGGTTTTGTTTTACTCAAAGAAAGTGATGGCTCCTGCGACTCCCACGGAAGACGGTGGGGCAACGAGCTCTCTTCCTGAAGCATCAGGCCCTCGATCCAAGCATGATTCGCAATCTCTACAGGGAGCACTGATTTATGAATAAAGTAAGGAAATGGATTTGTTTGTTCGTTTGTTTGTTTTGAGCAGTGAATAAACAGAGATTTAAAATGTAACCTCAGATAAATCAAAAATATTTTCTAAAATTATCAAAATGGGGTCCAATTCTAGGTGAATATTGCATTGAAGCATTGCAAGGGGAGTTTGTAACACTTAGTCCAGCCATTTTCCAAGCAGAGCCCAGGGGTCCCCCAGCACAGCCACGGGGCAGCGACTAGACAGGGGCAGAGAGGGCTGTGGGCACCCCCGCCCCTTCGAGCAGATTCACTTCCCTTTTACACACACCGTGCTTCCATTTTCGGTGAGAAAAGCATCCTGAGACCAATTCACAGAGAATGTTTTGATGCCACCGACCTGTATCACTTTCTGACCCACCAATGCCAGCTGATTCCAGGGCTCAGGGGCAAAGGCCTTCCATCTGAACACATCCCTTCACGATGACAAGCTCCCCTCCATAATTAGGCACATCCATGTGCCAGGAAGCGCTTCCTCATACTAACCCCAAGTCTGCCGCCTTAGAGCTGTGAACCGTCTACCGTAGCTCTGTGATCCAAGGACACACCACACCAGTCTCACCCTTCTCAGTGACAGTCCCTCAGAGAACTGAAGACAGCTGCCCTTAGAGCTCTAAATGGGCTCCAGGCTAACACCCAACCCCCAGCCCTGCCCCTGCAAGCCCCTTTGGCTATATAGTCTTTCCTTCAACAAATTCTTACCTAGGTGTTTTCCTGAGGACCAGCCATTTCCTTTCATCATAGTTCCCTGGGCTTTGCTCCCCTACTCCCAACACTCACTCTTGTTTCTCTGCATGTAGGCCAGTTTTATCATTTTCTTTTCTAATTTTTGGCATCACAAACATTACCTACCCCTTGCTACCCCAGCCCTTATATACATGCTGCTATGATTCAGTTTAGTGAATCTCTCAATTCCCTTTTGACAGATCTAATCATCCTTTTCACTAAAGCCCTGCTCGGTTTGGACTTTGATAGAGTCAGAAATATGACACTGTCGTTAGTAATTCCTCTGTAACCTACTGTGATTAAATTCTAGGTGTGTTGTTTCTGAAGTGGGTGCTCTAGAAGTCAAACCTGAGCTTGTTTCCAGGAAGAGCTCCTCATCATGAACCCCTGACAGCCCCTGAGCGATCTTCTGGATTTAGGTGTATGCTGTATGATAGGTTAGATCAAGCTTGTCCAACCCCTGGCCCACAGGGTGCATGCGGCCCAGGACGGCTTTGAATGTGGCCCAGCCCACATTTATAAACTTTCTGAAAACATTATGAAAATTATGCACGAACCATTTTTTTTTAAAGCTCATCATCTATCATTAGTGTATTTTACGTGTGGCCCAACATAATTCTTCCAACATGGCTCAGGGAGGTCAAAAAGTTGGACATCACTGGTTAAATGATGCTCTCAGGTCACAGGATATAATATTTGAGCTTGAAATTCATTTTATTCATTTATTCAAAAACTCTTCATCTTACCTGGCATGACTTACAGAGTTTTAAAAGACAAATAAATGGTTTGGCAATTCACCTTTAAAAACATTTTTTTTTCAATCATTATGATATAATCTTCTAATGAAAAATATTTTAAAAGATAAAGAATTAAAAAATATTTTAGGAAATCAAACTCAAACTCAAACATCAGTACATAAAACCTTTTAGCAAAATGGCATGAAATAATTTATTTTCCACTCTTAACTGGGTAACTCCTAGGAGTAGAATGTAGGGAGATTGAGTTCATGGAGTTCATGAGGTTTGGGTACCCCAGTAATAAGGGGGAACATTGTTAAGCCAGCTATACCATCAGTTTAATCCAACAGTAGAGTTGTTGTAAAACACGCATTTCAGAATTGCTCCCACCAGGAGGAAGAGAGCTGTCAGACAGTCAGACATTGACTACGAGTGTCACCATGGAAGAGACTTTACTCCCAGGACCTTCCTGTGACGGCTACCAGGCCACAGTGGGTCCTCACTGCCTGAGGACATTCCTCAGAGATGCAGGTGCTGGTCACTGAAGTCACCTAGCACTCGGATGTGGGCGTGAACTCCAACAGCACCTGCTATAGGCCCATTTAATTTCCAATGAGAAAGATACTGAAAAACCAAGGAAGAAATATTTATATACATATACTCACACATATATACACACACATGCCTATGTCTCCCTCTCTATACACACACACACACACACACACACACACACACCACATCAGGCTAAATGTCTACTCTCCAGTTCCTGTGGAGTTGAGAAAATCCATGGCACTGGGGTGACATTTTCAAGGTCCACCTTCCCTAGATGATGCTGTTCAGTACTACCTTTGCCATGTGGGTTGAAACTCCAATATCGAGAGTTTGATTGGCTTTTCAGCACATTCTGAATAATCCCTCTGAGGTTGTGAGCTTCAGGAAAGCAGGACAAAGATGGTTACCTACCCAGCCCACGTGTGAACGAGTCTGGATAGGCCCCATGCTTCCTGAGCCCTGCAAGAGGACATTGCCCCTGAAGGAACACAGAGTCACTGACATGAAAGGGAGTAGGAAGGGTATGACGATTGGCCTCCTGTGCGGATACCCATGTCCAGGGTTTCTGGAATGAGAAAACTCACCAGAGTCATCCCTCTGGGGTCAGGACGATGCCCTGTTCTCACAGAGGGTCAGTTTAAGTCTGAATGTAGCCATGAAGATAACTTGCTGTGTTCCCTGGCCTGCCCTTCCCTGGGCCCTCACACCCCACATCAGGGCCTTACGCCCCACGTCTGGGCCCTCACACCCCACGTCTGTCTTTTCCCCTGCATTGGAGCCCCTGACTTACAAGTCGGCCTAGTACCTCCATGCCTTGCCCTTCTCAGGCACTGTTGTCTGTCCACTCCCGCCCTCTCCTAGTCTAGAAACTGAGACCCTGCTGAATATGGCCAGACACTGCCATCTGCACCTGCCTGGCCTCGGCTCTGTTCTAGTTCCAGACCTCCAGCTCTCCTGGAGGACCTGTTTGTCACCTGTACCTGGCTTTCTGGAGTAGTGGACCTCCTCTCCACCAAGGTGTCAGGGGATCCGCACCCAGCGGGGACCGGCAGGCTCGGGAGAGAGGAACCAGAACCCAGCTGAAAGTGGGACCCTCTGAGTAGAACGGGCAGCTGTGCCTCCGCTGTGGTCGCTGCACCCTGCTCGTCACGGAGGTGGTGTAAGGAGAGGACATGAACTAGCAGGTGTTCGGGGTGAGAAGTTCTGATATGACGAGTATAGCACATGCTTCACATTTGACTTTTATCAGCAGAATGAATCTTTCTGGGTAAAAATAGATGTTCTTTTGAGAGTTTTACCTTCATGACATATGCTCATCATTAGAGCTTCAAGAGCATTGATTTTTTTTTTTGTCTTCCCTAATGGTACAAAATAGCACAAAGCTCAGACTCAGAAGAACGAATATTACATTTTACATTTATCTAAAAACATCATCTGCTTTTCAACCTTATCCCCAAAACTTAGGGGGACAAAATAGAGGTCCCGCTTTTAATACATGACTAGGTGAGACCTACGTGAGTTTAAAGAAAGAGGCTGGTGGCCAGTTAGACTGAAGGCCTGGGAACTGCTGTTACATTCAGGCCTCTGGGGCCCCTGCCGTCTGCCTCACCCCCAGGGGGCAGCAGGCGGTAAAGACCGTCATCCTCAAGTCTTGGTTCCGGTAAATTCCTTAGCAAAACTGGCTCCAGCCTGATATTTTCAGGCACCTCAAACCCACCAGCCGAGCTGGCCTGGAATCAGCCTCATCGCTGGAGCTGGTAAATGACGTGGCTGGGTGAACGCCTGGGCACGTTCTGCGCCCGTGAGCAGTGCGCCCCCTTACCCTCCACGGTGCTTTCCTGCCTCTGACCACCTCCAGGTCTGCCCTGGGATGCACTCCTGCCCTGACTTCTACTTCCTTTCTCTGTGGCCTGCACATATGGTCAGGTGTTTGCTAGATCCCCTTCCTGAGAACTAGAATCTTCTCCATGCTTGTCCCTCACCAGCCCCACAACCTCCTGGCCCTGCTCCTGTCCTGCTCCCTGTGTCTCACACATACACACGCACGCACACACACGCGTACATGTGCACACATGCACGCACACCCCTTTCCCAGGTGCTATTTAGGATGCTAATCAAAAGAGACAGACCAGCCGGAAGCACAGTGCAGGCACCCAGCCAACGCACGGCCCATGAGCACCATCACTTCCTGGATGACCTCAATACCCTGTGCCATCTTCTCGACTCATCTCCCTGGAGCCCAGCCTAAACTCCAAATGCACTTCACTCCTGTGCCTCCTTGGATACTGTAACTGTGACTGCTGGTCCCCACTCAGCTGTCAGCCCTGGAACCAAGTGAGCCCCCAGGGCTCACTTATAACCCCTGCCTATCTCTATTGGTCACTAGGGAGAGTCCAGAATACATTCCCGATGAGCCCACACGCACGGCAGTGGCTGCTTTCCTAGGACGCCATGCCTCCCAAGAGCCTGCTGGGACATAAGAGAAACATTCTTATCTGTGATAAAACCAAGGCACAGAGGAACAGTTCATGATGCCTGGGTCATCCACTGGGAATATGTGACCCCAAACTGGTATTGGAAGGATAAACCACTTACAGCAATTTCTTCCCCCACCCCCCAAGACCTGTGGACCCTCTAAGTCAGTAGGAGTGAAAAATATTCCCTCTAGCAAAACCCATAGACCACCAATTTCTATGAAGTATTTCTGGGTGAAATAAAGTCTTCCCAGAAGCAGGCAACCATTTCATGTGCAGAACCAGTTTAATTTAAGTTGGTTTTTATCTTCTTGCCCATCAACATCAATACTTCAAGGAAATATAAATCCAGACATCGGCGCTGACCTGTGTTCATTCCTAATAGCAAGTTAGAGAAAAATAGCTGTAAAGAGCTCTATTTCATTTTTTAATTACGAAGCAAAAGTGACGGTTCATCCAGAATGTTGTCAAGCCAAGATAAAAAGATGACCGAGATTTAGTTGGTTTTTAAAAACATTTCTTGGAGGGAAAAAAAAGCTGACCCTGAAACACACGCACGCCACGTTCAAGGGCAGGAGTTGTGCAGGGACTTCCTCCAAGTGGGTCAGAAAAACCCTCGCGGTCGTTTGTGAATGCTTTCGTTCTCTTTGCTTTACCTGCCTCTTTCATGACACAAAAATGTGATGCAAACATGATAGATTTTGGAGCCCCAGGAATTCATGTTTTACAGGCTGGTAATGGTCATGAAATACACAAGCGGATGTAGTGTCTACCTGGTCTTGCCACTCCCACTCAGACAAAATTCAGCCATAGCGCACAACACAATTCGCCTGTCAGTTCCTGCTAAAAAACAAGAATGGAGCTAAAAAGGACTCTTGCCTGTGGTTAAGTACAATCCTCGTCTTTGTTAAAAAGTGATAAAAAAATAAAAAAGTTCTTGCCAACAAGAAAGTCAGAGCTTGGGAGCAGAGAAAACGGAGCCGCCTGCTGGATTGCCCGGCAATGTTGTGGGTGCTGTAACGGGTACGAACCCAGAGAGCCCAGGGCTTCGGGGGAACGCTCACCTGACCCCAGGGCCTGGGGGAGCCTGGGAGGACGAGACCTGGCCCTGCAGGCATGTCCACCTTCCCTTCCTACCTTCCCCTGTCAACGCAGGTCACAAAAGCAACTGTATCAAAAGTCCTTTCTTTACAGCACACAAGGTGATGCGACACGAGGATTTGATCCTGGTGTCACAACAGCCCAACCTGAACAAACGGGTCCCAGGAGAAGTAGGAATGGACCATTTTTAGACCTTACTTTGTACGAATTCAGTCAAAAACTGACTAGACAGGAAGGAAGCAGAGGAAAATGAAACCTATAATACAAAAGGGGGATGAGAGTGAGATGCACGAAGATTTCCTCTAATCGCTGCTGAGGGAGTAGCTGTGGTTGACCACCCGCCCCAGCCCCGCTCCAGCCCCGCCCCAGCCCCGCCCCAGCCCCGCCCCAGCCCCGCCCCAGCCCCCCCAGCCCCGCCCCAGCCCCGCCCCAAACTCCAAGCTTTGGAGTTGGGTTTATAATTGAGAGTTAAGTATATGAAAAAGGGTCAAG
>PVJL010003704.1:0-29053 GCA_004026885.1 Lyroderma lyra | reverse complement strand
TATTTTGCCGTGTATAATGTGCACCCATGTTTTTGGCCCAAACTTTGAGGAAAAACAAACTTTTGTTTTAATTTTTTAACTCAAATATTTATTTGTTTATATTTCGGTACTTGTTTTGTTTTTTTGTTTGTTTTTTTTTTTTGTATTACAAAGGAATTTTAGCCTTTATTTTTTAACACATCACAGTATAAGAAATGCTATGTATAAAACTTTTTATATTAAAAAAACCCCAATTATCATATTCTAGAGTAGTATTTTTGCATAAGGATATTGTTATTGATTTCTAGAGTTATACTTTTAACTCATAAGCATAAATAAAAGAATGCAAAACATTTATACAGTATAGATACAGAATTAGTACTACCTATGTATAATGTGCATCCTTATTTTTCCCTCACAAATTCGGGCAAAAAAGTACACGTGATACCTGGCAAAATGCAGTACATAAGCCACAGTAATAGGATTTACTGTGTTTCCTAAATACGCACACACAGGACAGTTCCGGAAATGATGTAAAGACTGCTGAGTAAGACAGAGGTCAGCCCTGGTTTGTCACAGGCCACCAGGATCCACAGCATTACTGTCTATGGGTCAAATGTCAAATTTAGTTTTTCTGCAAATAGATATGCTGCTTACACAACCCAGACAATAACAGCAGTAACAAATTCCTGAATTTATGTCTGTTATCTCATTATTGAAATATAATTGACACATCATAACATTCACCTATTTAAAATATACAATTAACTAATTTTACCTATCATAACATTCACCATTTAAAGTGTAAGATTCAATAATTTCTAGTATATCCACAGAGTGGTGCAACCATCACCAGAATCAACTTGAGACGATTTTAACCCCAAAATGAAGTCCTATCCCCGTTAGTGTCCACTTCTTCTACTGCCTCCCCTCAGCCCGTGGCAACCACTAATCTCCTTTCTGTCTCGATGGATTTTCTTATTCTGAACATTTCATAGGAACAGACCCATTCAATATAAATCCTTTGTGACTGGCTCCTTTCACTTAGCATAATGCTTTCAAGGTTCATCCATGTTGGAGCTTGTGTCAGGACTTCATTCCTTTTCTTTGCTGAATAATATTCCACTGTATGGATATACCGTTTCATTTATCCATTCATCAGTTGATAGACATTTTAATGGTTTCTCCATTTTGACTATTATAAAAAATGCTGCTATGAACATTCAGTTACGAGTTTCAATTTCTCTTGGGTACGTAAACAGGAATAAAATTATGGGATTGTAGTATAACTCTGTATTGAACATTTTGGGGAATGGCCAAACTGTTTTCCAAAGTGGCTGTGCCACGTAATTCCCTATCAACAGTGGGTGGGAGTTCCAGTTATTCCACGTCCCTGCCGATACTTACTATTATCCCTTTTTTATTATAGCCATCCTAGTAGTATACAGTGGCATTTCATTGTGGTAGCCTTGATTTTTGGAAGTTTACTGAAAATCTGAACACTAAGAGGGCACTTACTAACAGCAGTAACTATTGGTAATGTTGACTGTGCTGGTGATGACGTCGGGAATGTGCTTCAGAATAACGGGGTAGAAGAGGAGAAGTTGGGACGCAGAGCACGGATGAACCAGGGCTGACCCCCAGCTGAGAATGGCTGACACTGGGAAATAGGCACGTGGACACGGCTACTATATTCTCTGCATTTTTAAACACTGGAAATTTTGTATTTCCAAAAGGATTGTTTAAAGTTTACTGTGATGTCACATTAAACAATTCCAGCATCCTGCTTGAAATTCACCTACGTTTGGAGAACGGGGCTTAGTTTTAAATGACAGTATCTTCTCTAATCAATTTCTTAGCCAACTCAGATTTCATTTTCCTCTATAAAACATTCATCCCTTCTATTTCCAGCAGACACATCAATTTTCCTAATGAAGAAAATGGAAACAAATTTGAACTGAATAATTGTCTCTTATTTCATCATCTTTTGTTAGGTTCCCCTAGTCTTTCAGCGGTTTTAAACCTCTGAAAAAAACAGTTCACCATGACTGACGTTTAAGAAGTCAATAGCTTTCAAACTTCTGATGGATATCCACTGCTAGAAAAGCACTGAACACTGCAATCCAGTACTCACATATGTGTGCATTAATATGAAAAAAAATCACTCACATTGCTTTTTCTATTCTTTTCTGTTCCACTACATTTTATTCTGCTGTATTTTTTCCTAATTCTGATAATGATTCATTAAATAAATTTCATAACAATGGTTTTAAATGTAGCATATTAAATGAAAGTTTCTTCTTAAAGAAACTAGTAGAGTTTTCTTGAAACTTTTCAAAATAACTGACTAATTGACACAATAATTAAATAATTCTGCATTAAATCAAAACAGCTTTGCTAATATTTTATTTCACTCACATTTTTTCTTCCATTAATACTGATGTTGACATTCATCTCTTAGTGTTCATGGTTCCACTGACTCTTTGGTCCAATTTATTCCCATGTGTACTATAGCAACCCAGAAGTTGTGTAACGCTTAGAATATTCATATAATCTAATACAACTCTAGTTTCAACTCTGTTTCAATAAAACACTGTGACCCAAAGTTATCAAGTGATTTTCAGAACAAGACACCCAGCATTGATACTAAAATCCAGAACTTCTCATGTCTAGCCTAGGACACAACCTACTATACCAAGCGTCAATGGATAAATTTATGATAATGTGCGTAATTACCAAACAAAAGCCATTTCATAAAAAGAAGGTTATTCTTGATGTGGACATTCCAATTACTATTTCCTGTCTGAAGTCTGTTTGCAACACTAAATTGAAATCAACTAAGAAAATCGTGTCCCTGAACAAGGTGCAGTTACGTGAAAAAGGTGAAGAAGGAAAAATGAGGCAATATATTATGATTTTAGAAAATGTTTTCACGATTCTTCACACTTAGTTCTCTTTAAATGTGAAAGGCGTCATTTCCAAACCCATTTCTGTCACTTCCCCTCCATCGCTGTCATGATTGTTTTGTTAGTAGCTGCCTACATCTTTCAACTAAACCTGACTGAATGCTTTAGCGTTGATAAAGCACCTACTAGGGGAATGTACTGACTTCCCCCAAGAAGATACGTGAAGTTCTCCAACCCAATGCCTCAGATAGTGATCTTATTTAGAAAGAGGTAATCAAGTTAAAATTGGGCCATGAGCGTAAGCTCTTATCCAATACGTATGACCGGTGTCCTTACAAACAGGAAAATTTGGAGACAGATACACACAGGGGGACACCGTGAGGATGAAGGCAGAGATCTCAGTGATGGTCCTAGAAACTGAAGATGGCCAGCAAGGCACCAGAAACTAGGCAAAGGACATGGAGAGGTTTCTCCCCCACAGCCCTCAGAGGGAAACAACCCTGCTGACACTGAAATCACAGACATTTGGCCTCCAGAACTGAGACAAAAACATTTCCTTCTGTCATTGAAGCTACCCAGTTGGTGTCAGAGCAAGCCAAGCCAACGAATGCAGTGGCTGTGCTGGAGAGGCAGGGAGTCCTTCCCGACTATGTTAGTTCTCCCTCCTGAGATGGTGCTTGACCCTCAAAGTTTTGGGGGTGAGCTGTGCAGAACAGCAGTGGGTGTTCAGTGCAGCCACACCGGGGGCCTCGGTCCCTCCTGTGCCTCACACGCCCAGATTTCCCTTCCCTCATCCCCAGCTGCTCACCAGACTTTTTTGTGGGCGAGTCTTCCCGTCCTGTGTAGGTTGTTAAAACTCTCTGTCCTTTCATAAACCAAATACGTTTGAGCACTTTTTTTTTACTCTTACCCTCAAGACTGATTTCACCATTGTGATAGTTTTTAAAAAATTCCAAACTGAAAACCCAAATCCTAAAAGGTCATGTAGATCTTTTCTGAAAGTTGCCTTGATGGAAGGGGTCAATCACCATACACAAATGACACACAGCACTGTCATCACAGGTGTCCAGTCATTTGTTTCTAAGCCTGCTTCTGTCCAGTGGACTGCCTGCCATCATTGTCTTGTACCCTCATGCTTACACGTTACAGGGTTCGGCAAGTGTTTCCTGATTTAAGATAGCTCACAAAAATCAAATCACCTGAGTGTGTCTTTTTTTCTTTAAGGAAACACCCCAAGCTTTGCCAGTTGGCCCAGGCATTCGAAGTGTTTGTAAAAATCTCCTCTCAAAATTGGCCTTCAGATTCCTCACCATCACTCTCATTTCTACACTGGATGGTCGAGAGCACTCTCCCTTGTCTCAGCCCTGGACTTCTACAAATGCAATTTCATATGTAGAGTTCTTCCATCAGGTTTACTCCAGGTACTCTTTCTAAAAGCGGATTTTGTGTATTTCCATACCATGCGGGGATGCAAACATTATTAGGAAGATGGTCCTGTAGTATCTCATTTAAAGTGTTTCTGTGGGGTGGCACTATTTCTCACTTTCATTGGATAAATGTTAGACCAGCTTTGAATCAACCACCTTATTCTAGTCAATAGACGTATACTGAGGAAACTTGTCAAATTCCTTTTCCTTGCTAGTACTAAGATTCACCATGGTTATTGCATTCCTCTATTTTATGAGAGAAAGAGAGAGAGAGAAACAGTGGAGATGAACATAAATGTTTACGTCTCTTTCTATGACTGTTCTGTTAGGTGCTGCCCGGACTTTTTTTCTCCACTTTTCAAATATTTCATCCCTGACCTCATATACCTTCTTCCTTCAGATCTGCATGCTGTTTCCCACACGACAATGAACAGTTTTATCACTGAGAGAGAATATTGACCCCAGGAAGGACACTGATTTAATTCTGGAGTCAATTGCATAGAAATGAGAATAAATTCCACTCACTTAAGCTTAATCTCTTCCTATTAGATAAACCTGCTCTTCCTTCCTTAAAAAAGAGATTATATCTGCCTATTACAGGGAGACAAGACATGCAAAATCATGTATCAGAAATCTCTCCATCAGAAACAGCTCTTCTCCTCTCTCACCGAGATGTTTAAAACCCACTTAAGGGTTTCTGAGAACCAATACATACTATTAAAATTGAGAAGAGTTCATAAAGTTGCTAGCTGTCTCTAATCAAATTCTACCAGTATGGAGACATTATGGCAGTAATAAGGCTTGTCAAAGATCATTATAGCTAAATGGATCCACCAATTCATTCTACAATTATACAAACATATTCAGCATAGTGCTCATGCTGTGAGAGAGATAAAGATTAGCCAGACACTGATTATATTCTCAAAAAAAGTCATAGTTAATTACCAGAAGATAAAAGCATATACATTTAAATAAGATGACACAAGGAAGACCCTATATGTGTGTGGAGGTATGGTCACATGCAAGTGCCAAAGTTAGCTCTGAAAGTAGATTAGTATTTGAATAATTAATAATGCAGAAAACCATTCCAGGAGTGAGAAGAGGAGGGATAAAGTCTCCTGGGCAAGAAATTGAGAAACTCATGATAGGAATATTGAGTTCTTTCCAATTAGTGTAAGACGTACATGATGTTGAGTAGTTGGGGTACAATGCTGTCATGCATCCAATCACATGTGCACACCAACATGAGTAGGAGGGCCTTGTCTACACGGGAGATAGTTCTAGTGTGGGCATTTGAGTCATAAAATGTTATAACAGAGTCATGAGAAATTACCTGTGTTCATTCTCATAAATTCTAATGAGTAACACCAGGCAAAAACCCCAATTCCTTTAAAGACTGATTAGTTGAAAGTAAATTGAAATTTTCCATGGTGCCTGAGCAATGCTCTTGATGGACCAAATATGTTTTAAATGGTGGAATAAAATTTCTGATGGGGAAAGGTTAGTTCTTGGGGTAGATAAGACTGGGTTTCATATGTGAACTCTGCCATTTAGGAGCTGTGGGGACTGGACAAGTTACCTGACCTCACCTGCAATACAGGGAATCAACTATCTCTTTAGGTTGTTCATTAACATGTGCTTTCATATAGATCAGGAGCATTCAACCTTTTGGCTTCCCTGGGCCACAATGGAAGAAGAAGAGTGGTCTTGGGCCACCCATAAAATACACTAACATTAATGATAGCTGGTGACAAAAAAAGAAAAATAAAGTCCATGCATAATTTTCATAATGTTTGAAGAAAAAGTTTACAAATTTGTGTTGGGCTGCATTCAAAGCTGTCCTGGGCCACATGCGGCCCACAGGCCACAGGCTGGACATGCCTGGTACAGATACTACCACATGCTATGAATAGTGAGAACACAGAAGGTGTCGGAAATGCTCAGACACCAAAGCAGCTGACTTGTATAGGACACGAGATACGCAGGAAATCTTGAAAGAAGTCAACATTTTTTTCCCCTTCATATTCTCTTTCCAGAGATTCTTAAAAAGGGACAGAAATGGCACGCATAGATCGATTATTTCAGATCTGGGTTAGGAGAACAGTGATGGCATGGAGGAGTTCTGATGACATTTTCCTCCATGCTACAAGTTACCGAAAGGTCAACGACAACTATTTCAACACGGGATAGATGAAACACTTAGAAAATAAAAGTCCTCTCCCCGCTCTGGCTTTCCCACCCTCCTCCCTCACTGGATTGGCACCCTTTCCGGAACTGCAGGAGGCAAAACCGACAAGATGGTGGTATAACTGTCGGAAGATACGTCTGTCGCTCCTACACAAAGTGACACAGGACAGCTTTCTGGGGCAGACGGAGGATATCCTTATCCGACCAGCTCAGTCCTTCTCACCTGGGTTTCTATTTGTTTTAAGGTTCTACCAGTTTTCTTTCTAACAAAGCAAGCCCCTCTGTATCCTCAGAATTTGAGAGTGAAGGCATTTTATACCCATCAAGTCCACCTCCTATGAACTAGCAAAGAGTTTGTCTTGAAGCCAATGAACTCAGAGCCCCTTGCTTTACAAACATGTCCATAAGTTCATATTAGTATAAAACACAACTATAAAATATTCTGTAACTTACAGAGAACGTTCTAAATTGTGCCAGCTTCTAAGCCCTAAGATGCCCCTGAATAGACAACATTAATGCGATCAAGTCCATTCTCTTGTTCAAATTTCCCGTGGCACTCCATTCCCGACTTTCTCCTCGAGGCTCATCTGGCCCCATCCCCTTCCCTTCACCACTGTCCCTTGGATCGGTCTTTGATCATGCCACTTCACACCCTGGGAATTCTATACAGACTGTTCTCTCCAGCTGGCATCCCATTGTCCCCGCATCACCCTCTCACATTCAATTCAAATGTCACTTATGCCCTTCTCTCCTTTGGTCTCTAGAGATAACGTCTTCAGTCTCTACTGTATTTCCAGAGCACTGTGTTCCTTTCTTAGTCTAGCATTTTCCGCACTGTCTTGTACCTACCTGACGGGTGCCCTTCCCCCACACCTACACCAGGAGCAGGGAAAACGTCTTCTTCCTGTCTTTCTTCTGGGCGCCAATCACAGTGCCTGGCATAGAATGCTGTTCAGTGTAGCTGGTGGAGTGGCTGGTCCCAGGACCCCCTCTTGAGACCTCCACTTGACTTCATTCTGTCCTAACATCACTGAGGCTGGAGGCAGGACAATCCCTCACTGGCCCTGCTTGCCACCCACAGCCAAATTTCTCTTTTCTCAGGTATCAGCATTATTCCCTGCTTCTGTCCTCTACCTACACAGTCACACACACGCACAAATTCCTTCAGAATAATTTTTGCAATATTATCTCTTCCACAGGCTAAGGGCACATGCAAATTAGAGTTTAAAGGTAGATGGCTTTGGCTGAAAGTTTTCTACAGCATAAAGGCCGATTGAATTAGCTTGGCTTCTATCTGATCTAAACAAGCTGGGTAGTTTCAGAGGACTTTCAAGGATGACCTCTATTCACATATCTGAACGAGTGACTCCTCACTCTCTGTGGACATAGACCAACACCCTGAACTCAGCAGGAAAGAAGGCAATGGTGACATGACCTCTATTGCATCCATGAACTGAGCCATTTGTAGCAAACATCTATTAAATATCAAATACATGACAGGTATTGTGCTATAGTTGGATATATAGAAATTAACTGACAAAGGTATCTAAAATTCAGAGTGGGGAGAAAGTCCCATGTAGACATAGTTACTGCCCAATTTAAAAAATGCTATAATAGTAAGTGCTTGGGGTGGAGTAAACTGAAATAGACTTAAACAGAGAGGAAATTTCTATTTGATTTTTAAATAGAAATATGATTTGAAATATAGTAAGATAGATACCATCTGGGCCTTGGACTGAATCCTGAAAGCATGAGTATCCATTGAAGTCTTTTAAAAAAGAAGGGACATTATGTTTAGAAAGATCACTCTAGTGGGAAAGTAGAAAATAGAATTTGGGAATAACAGGGTAGAGATGTGGAGAGCACTTAGAAGGAATTTCCATAATCTACATGATAAGTGATGAGGGTCTGAAATTAGGAAAGCAGGAAATGTAACAGAGAAAAAGGGAAGAACTTCAAAGATACTTAGAAATAAGAATCCAGAGGACACCGTTCTTGTTCAATGTCAATGGTGAGAAGAAAGAGTCATCAAGGTGCTTCTGATAGTTCTTGTTGTAACTGAAGTACAAGGTAAAGAAAAACCTCATCTCGCGATAATCCAGGTGAGTGAGCCCAAGACGACAGAGTCAGAGAGAAACCAAACAATTGGCAAGAAAGAAACTTGGTCACCCTTGAAAAGATAGGAGAAATGAGGTTAAAAGGAGAAATGAACATAAACAGAAAGCTATGTAATCAGAGCAACAGGGGATAGGAAAAAGAAACAGATCAGGAAAATCAGTTCATAACCAAGGTTGTGAAAAATGAGAAGCTGTGAAAAGTAATCAATAGTTCAATGTGATGCTGGCTCTGAAAGAGGTTTCCATTCCCACGAGCATGTACATCTTCCCTGTCTGACTCTCAGATCAAAACAGAGAGAGCCTCCTGGTGAGGACAGAGAATCAGGTCAGATTCTAATTGGTGGATCAGTCTCAGCAGTGAAGAACCTGGAGTAGACAATTCACAAGAGTCTGACAAGTAAGTTCACAAACTCATCCTAGAAAAAGTGCTACACACCTCACTGCTGAATATCACTATGGTCACCTTTGAAATACTCCCCTTGGGAAGCTGTGCACTGATGCCAGCACCTAGTCCACCCTTCAAAGCAATTTTGGAACTCTTTTTCTGGAATGGTCATGAGAGTTGTTGTGGAATGACATTTGATGTTCTAAATGTCATCAAAATGTCTTCCTTTCAATATTTCCTTTATCTTCGGGTAAAGAAAAAAATTAGTGGGGGCCAGATCAGGTGAGTAGGGAGGATGTTTCAATACAGTTATTTGTGTACTGGCTAAAGACTCCCTCACAGACAGTGCCGTGTGAGTTGGTGCATTGTCGTGATGCAAGAGCCATGAGTTGTTGGTGAAAAGTTCAGGTCATTTTAGTCTAACGTTGTCATGCAGCGTTTCCAGCATTTCCAAATAGTAAACTTGGTTGACTGTTTGAGTAGTTGGTACAAATTCATAATGAACAATCCCTCTTATATCAACAAAGGATAGCAATATTGTTTTAACTCTTGATTTGGACTATTGGAACATTTTTGGTTGTGGAGAATTGAGTGACATCCATTGTGCACTTTGACACTTTGTTTCAGGGTCATATTGGTACAGCCATGTTCCATCACCAGTGATAACACAGCCTAAAATACTATCTTGCCTCTCCAAAAGGTCTTGGCAAACTTTGACTCTCCTTTGCTTTTGTCCCTCTGTGAGCTCCTTTGGAACCATTTTTTCACACACCTTTCTCATGCCAAGATTTTCAGCTATAATTTTCCTAACTGTATCTCTATCAATGTTTACATGGTCTGCTATGTTTCTCACAGTCAGCCAATGATTTTGATGCACAATTTGATGAGGTTTTGCAATATTTTTATCAGTTCAACTTGTTACTGGCCTCCCTGACCTCTCTTCCTTAGTGAGGCTTTCTCTCCCCTCAAAAAAACGTTGAATCCATTTGTGCACTGCCATTTTCTTCATGGCATTATCCCCATAAACTAGGACTAACATGTCCCTGATTTTACTTACACTCTTGCCAAGTTTAACAAGAAATTTAACATTTATTCATTGCTTTAATTCAAGTTCCAACATTCTCATGACAGCACACAAAAACACACAATAATAAATACCACTTAGCATGACACCGCCACACGTCAACATAAACACAGCTGTGAGACACAGATATACCAAGGTTATGACACCTTACTGAGTTGTTTGTACAGTGCTGCCAGCATTAGCACATGGTGGCATGTTCATGAACTTCATTGTCAGACCTCAAAAGCTTGATTTTAGATGGTTATCCATAGGTAGTAACCCAGAGACTTGGGAAAACCATCTCAAGAAACCAGCTTCATCTCTAGAGCCCACTGCTGGGCCTGGGGCCTAGGATTCCAAGTCTGAAAGAACAGCTATTTTAATGTCATGGCACTATTGTGTAGGATGCTGTAGAAAGAGTTACAGAACCAGATGCCATGTAACTAGCCACTTCACGAGTCATCTGTGTAACATTGAGGATTGTCACTTATTTTCACTGACTCAGTTTTCTCATTTGTTAATTGAAAATAAGAACACATATCTTTTGAACTGTAGCCATAATGAAATTAGATCTAAAGGGCCCAAAACAATGCCTCATATATAATGAGTACTCAATGCTGATGACTAGTACAGTTAGCCTTCTGTACAAGTAATTTTCACATCACAGATTCAACCCAGGACAGATCAAAATGTTTTTTAAAAAGTCACATTGTTATTGACATGTACTATGTAGTTAGGCCAATCATGTACTGAACATGTACAGACATTTTTTTGTTCTCATTACTCCCTAAACAATCCACTGTAACAACTATTTGCATAGGATTTCCATTGTTACTAGGTATTACAAGTATCCTCAAGACGATTCAGGTGTATGGGAGGTTGTGCTTCTATTATGTACAAATACTGCGCCTTTCATTGTGAGACTTGAGCATCCATGGACTTTGGGATCCTTGGGGGTGGGGCAGTCCTGGAACCAATCCCTCACAGGCATGCAAAGATGACTGTTCTTGACCCATTGTTCTGCTACACTGCTTGCTTTTGAATTGGTCTAGGCTGGGGTGTTGGGAGGATTAATGGAAGCGGGTATGAAAAGATGGAACTAGAAGAAGGCAAGGGGATTAGGGCATGGGGCTGACCAAATCTGAATTTACACATAAATGTTTTCTCTAAGTGAATGTGAACTTGCTCTAAAGATAACGATGACAAGGCCAGAATGCCACTCACTCAGCAATGCTGCCATGTGTTCTAAAGAGACAGAATCCCTGACACCTGGGTCTGCGCTGATGGAGGAGACTCGGAATGGCCACAGCTGGCCCGTGAGCGCTGTCCCCTCACCGACCATCCAGAGGCTACGGCGATTACTCACATTTTTATGGACAGCTAATTGCTAAAGTAGCAGCTTGCTTGCAAGACCGAAACGTGCTTTTGGATGCAAGCTGTGTAATGAGGGAGTTGCTTGACTAAGCAAATTTTGGGTTAATGGAAAACAGACCCTTCTGTCACCATGAGCAGCGTCTGCCTGTGCTAAGATTAAATTGGGTATATTGCTGACTGCCCTACATTTTTGCATCAAAAAGAGAGTGGAGAGATGACATTTGCAGTAATTTGGCTGAGGGCTATAGCAACCTAATTAGAAACGTTCAGTGCTACAAGTTCACAAAATTGTATTACGGCAATCGCTCTTGAAAAATTCAATTCTGAAAATGCAATAAGCAAACCTCGACACTGGAAGATAACGTAACGTGTGTGCTGAGGATAAGTATTAGCAGCAAGAGCAAAGAAAGCTCTAGGCCCCCCGGGCAGTGAGAAAACAGAGCCCCTGTGTACTCAGGGCCGGAATGTCCTGCCGGACCTGCCCAGTTCCTGGCTTCTTAAGCCCCATCTGCACTCAGGGTCGCTCCCTTCCCCACCCCATGCCACTCCACTCCCCCACCCCCGCCCCTCAAATACACACACACTCTCTCCTAGACAGTGGTTCCTGAACGTCCGTTACAGCACATGAGAATGGCCTGGGACTCTTGGTTAAAATGCTCCACAGCTTTGAATACATTCCTCTTCATGCATTCATTCATTCGCTCACCGTATGGTTTTGAATGCCTACTCTGTGCCAGGTGCTATCTTCCAGTATTTGGAGTTCCTTGTCAGAAAGACCATTACCAGCTTTATCCCTGTAGCCACTACAGTGGCCAGGATGTCCTCTTGCATGTGACGAGTCCGCAGTAACTGTGAATTGATGTTTCCTCTGTACCAGCAGTTCTCACATTGACTGTGCACCTAAATGAACTTAGGGGACTTGTTAAACTTAGCAGAGCTTGAGCCCTGGGTTGGATCAAACACCTTAGCATCTCCGGGGTGAGGCCTGGGTAGCTTATGTTTTAAAGGCTGCCCAGATGATTTAATGTGCAGCTGGTTTTGAGACCCATTGGGTTGCATCACGGGGTCTCAAACTCGAGGTTGCGTCAAATGGAGGGGCTTAGTTTGCAAACAAGCCTTCAGATCTACAAACTCTGCCATCAGCAGACCTGGGAACACAGGGCGTGTTTATTTTATCATGCTGTGTCTGGCACGGGGGTCCCTGAAGCATACTCTGAGGAGCTGCACTTGGATCAAACTTGACTAGGTAGAGAGGGACTTAAGGAGCTTGGGCCAATCCTGATGTTTCCATGCTGTTGTCTGTGTTCATCCTGCAATCTGGACCCACCTCCCCATCGTTCAGAACCCAGTGACCTCAGCAGAAATGTCACGATGTCTCCTCTCCTCCAAGAGTGACCGATCCCTACCTTCTGATTTGCCTGTGAATCCTCAACTCCTGGTCTGTGCGTTGGTGCAGAGGAGGTAACTCGGAGTGCACCGGTGCCTGAATGGCTTGGGGACAGGGTTACTACTGCCAGCCTCAACTCCGTGGCTCAGGGAATACTGGCCATTTCTCAAGCCTGAGCCTCATGTCTGGATCGGATGGTCAAGTATTAATAACTGACTTCGCTAATAGAAGCTTCTTTCCTGCGTTTCTAAATTTTGCCTGGGTTTCAGCCAGCTTTGCGGTAGGAGCAGAAGATCTCCGAAATCCCAGTGGCTTATCAAAACGGAGTTTCTCTCTCAGTCGTGTGCCAGGTGGGCTGAGGGGCAGTGTGGCTCTGGCACTGGTGCAAAACCCAAGATAAAGGAGCACAGATGTCCCCCTGGCGGAAATGACAAGGGGATTATTGACAGAAAGTGTGAAATGTTTCATAAAGGTTCTAATTCCAACCTATGATTAGGACATTTGTTCTTAGATTCCAGTAGTGAACTCCAATTGTGTGGCCAAGCCTAATAATAAGGTCCGAACAGTACTCTCCCGGGAGGGCCCACCAGTCACGTGGTCAGGCCTCCTCTGAGGGGGGTGGCTGTCAGCAGCCGGGCCCTCAGCTGCTCACCACCCCAGATGGCCCTGGGCCACCCCAGGCAGAAGTAGTCCTCCACCTCGTCTGTCTTGCTGTATCGGAATGTACCTAGTACGCTCCATTCGGCCTCTTGGCCCACAAAGTCTAAAATATTTCCCTTAGAGCAAAGCTTTGCCAACCACTGCCCTAAAATCAAGCATCGCCTTTAAAATGTGACCCTCAAAACTGCTTCTGAAAGAGGTCCCAAAGACCCTTTGTGGTTCAAAGCCTGCCTGGTACAACGTTACAGAACAGGCGTGGAACGAATTCTTCCAGGGCTGCTGGTGGCGTTGCGTGTCCAGCCGACCGCAGGACCAGTTCAGCAAGAAGAAGAAGGTGTCCATGACAATGGTAACACGGTAAGGTAGGAAGTGAGACACGAGGAAGCACAGATAACGTGCCATCACATTCAGGGCAAGAAGCAGCATTTTCGCTGGTTCTAGATCCCAAGGCGGACATCTGAACTGTACCTTCTGGAGGGGAATGTTGAGGCAGAGCCGGTGGCCAAAGGAATTTCATACAGAACAAACAATAGAAGCAAAAGCCATTGGATGTCAAAGCTGAGTCCCAAAGAGCACCCGTTCTACAGAGGAAGGAGCCAGAGCTCTGAAAAAGGAAGGGGTCTCCCGTACCACGCACGGCGAAGCCCTGGCCGGGTGGAAGACCACCGGTTAGTTATAATGATAACTATTTAGCACAAACCGCAGGTCCTTGAAAGACATGACCCAGTTACCTTACTAACATAGGGATACGTGGCTGAGCACAGATACAGAAACCTCAGAGGAAACACGTGTAACTAAGCTAGACTTCAGCCATGCTTCACCAGCGTAGCTCCAGGGCAACTCACTATATTAGTTCATGTGCTTGATCCAGGTTATAAGCATCCTTCCTCCTGTGCGTGGGTGTGTTTTTGGTGTGTGTTTTCGGTGTGTGTTTGTGTGTGCATGCGCACGTGTTTCACCACTGTTGTCAAATCAGTGACAGCCAAGAATAGAAGAAAACCACGTGAGTCCGAAGACCTGAGTGGGGTCCCTACTTGGGACCACCCCCAGCCCGTGCGATCTTGGATGAGGGTCTTAACCTTTTTGAGCCTTGGCTCCCACACCTGCCCAAAGAAACAATCCCCACCCTGCCTGGTTCACTGAGCTTTTGTAAAGGTCGAAAGCACAGAGGTGCCAACATTTGCTGCTGTTGCTCTTCTGTAAAAGTGGATTCAAGAAAGAAATGCTGTGATTACTGGGATCCAACCCAGACACACACTGAAGGAGTGAGGTAGGACGTATAAACAAACAAAAACAAAAAAACACACAACGCCTCTATGTTGCTGCCTGTTTTTGAAAGACCATCTGCACATGGGACAGAACATCACAGCTTATCAGCAGCGGAGTCACGAGCAGGGCGGATCCAGCCCCGTGCAGTTAACCTGATGGAAGCAAAACGTGTAGTATAATCTTGGCACAAGTGACAAGTGATGACAAATGATCAGATGGAAGTGCTTAAGAAGGTTGAATTTTTTAATGCTTTTCATAATAAAAACAAAAAGGCACCAGTTCAGCAATTGCCAACCTGGTTCTACTTGGGCATCAACAAAGAGACATGGTCAAAGCCCCACCTGAACGTTAATCAAGGGAAACTTGGGTGGCTCACAAAAGTCTGTGTTTTCCCATCACCCCAGTATGGGCAATGTGCAGCCAGATTGAGAGCAGCTGGTCTATTCATGTACTCTTTCTTTCATCCAATAAATAAAAGGTGGTCTTGGCACCCAGGGCTGTTGGTTACAAATCCTTTCCACTAAAAATATCCTCAATGGATCAATCAAAGGCCCCTATTGGGTTTTTGAGATAGTTCGAAGCATGCTATTGCTATATATATAAAAAAAAAATTAGGGTATCTGTTCATCGTAAGCTAAAACAATACCACACTCCCTTTGTGCATCTAGTCAGTGATTTGTTTCTATTATACATGGCTTATGGGCCTTTCCTGCACATCAACAACTTCTTCTTAGAACCAGAAACTTCATTCATGCATCGACCAATTAGTTAATGAAGTCACTGCTATGACTGCTGGCTGAAGTTATTTGAGTGATCTGGCATGACAGATTTTGAGGGAGGGGTGGAGAGGTCTGTATGAGATGCTACATGATGACATCACAGGACAGAGGGTGGAGTAATGCCAGAGGCAGGTTTCTTTCTGCCTCTGACATAGAAATCTCCATCTTCACGCTTTGGATACTGACCCCTGGTTGGTTAATGTGTCTCTGGGGAAAACACCAGCTGGGGGTAGAGTTCTCCCACCTGCCCTGGGGAGCACGGGGCCTGAGGGCTACCTGGCTTCTTATTAAAACAAGAGAACCAGGGCAATCCACTGGTCTCCCAGCACCTTGGTATGTATGTGCCGTGTGTATGGCAGGACACACTCGCAGAGAATGCATTCAACTTACGTTTCCTTACAGATAATTCTACAGCATGGAGGCACTTACCTTTCTTCACGTGCTCCTTGGCGATTCAGTGTTTGAGCCTTTGTAATGTGTGAGAGAGCTAGATACAAATCCAGCGCCTGAGTTCTGAGTGAAAATTTAATTCAATCAATCTTCTTAAATATCTGTGATAGGCTTTCCATCACGCTATGTCTCGTGCTTTCAAAATGAAAGAACATGAGATTTTCACCTTCAATTACCAGCACGCCTTGTGGGAGGAAGTGCACAATTTGGGAGACCTTGGTTGCAGCCCCTTTAGTCACCACAACCTGGATCATGATGTCAATCACAGTTCCCTTCTGAGCCTCAGTTTCCTTAACAATGAAATGAAATGAAACAGCAATACACCCTATCGTGCTTAATTGTGGTGAGATATAATAATATATATCTTACACACCAGTTTGGCAACTTTCATCATATATATTATACCTAATAAGTATTAGCTACTATTATTACTGGTGGTCCTCTCAGTCACATTATAATGATGGCGAATAATGTTTCGGCTTGACCGAGGCATTTACTAAGAATAATGACATTTCACAGAAAGCTATAAGCCAAAGATATACAATTCTCACCTCTCAGGAAGGGAGTTATTTTAAGATTAAAAGAAGCAAAACGGCAGTGCACACAACATGCCAGGAGGGCTAGCACAATTACCTCCCCCCGGGGAAAAAGACCAGTTTCCCATCTGCCTTACACCATGGCCAAGTGGTTAGGAAAGTTCATCTCTTCGTGGGGGGAGATAGCTCCTCAGTGGAAAAGCCAAAAATTCAACTGGGACCATGGGACCATTATCACCTCAGAATGATATGTGTCAAGTGACATTTGTTTGGAGACTGCGGAGTTGGGGTGTGGGGATGGGGGAGTGGAGCCAGGAGCCAGAGGGAGCTGAGTTCTCTAAATGAGCCTGTAAGTGCACCCAAGGGCACACCATTTCCTGAGCCACGTTTCTAGGTTCCCCCATGTCCCACACTCGTACCATATGCCAGTCCCCAAGGGCCAGCACCAGGAACAGGCTAACTGCACTGCCTTGATTCCTAAGTAGACTATGGGTCCCCGTCCCTCAGTGTCCCGCTTGCCTGAGCCACCAGCCCCGCTGGTTTGCCCTGAGCCCTGCCCCAACCTCTTGAGTCTCCTCCTCCTATCTCCCCACCTCCCTGCGTCCACTCCTATGATGACACAAAAGTCTTCCAAGTGTATGTCTCAGAGGCCCTCATTGAGTTTAAACTGAGAAACCCAGGGAGCAGTGCTGGGAACTTCTTGGGTACTCAGTAAGTACATGTGGGTGGAGAAACCAAAAATAAAAGCAAAATTAAATGCAGAAATTACTTTGCCAGTTAATAAGTACATGAAATTGAGTCACTTAGGTCCTGTGTTCCTTCATTTACTTTTTTTAAAAGGTATGATCCTTCCAAAATGACTCCGTATTACCTTCCTACAGCTGCTGCAGCAAATGACCACCAACTTAGAGGCCTACAAACAACACGAATAAATTCTCTCGCGGTTATAGAATCCAGAAGACTCAAATCAAGGTGTCAGTGGGGCTTTGTGGCTAGAGCAGAATCTATTTTCTTGCCTTTACAAGCCTCTAGAGGCCACGTACATCCCTTGCCTCCTGGCCCCTTCTCTACCTTCAAAGAGCATCACTCCAACCTCTGATTCTACTGTCACATGTGCTTTTCATCTGACTTTGACCACCTTGTCTCCCTCTTATAAACACTCCGGTAGTCCGGTAGTCCTGGGGTCGTCTAGGAAAATCTCTCCATCTCAAGATCCTACTCACTTCTGGAAAGGCTCTTTCTGCCACAAGAGGTAGCAGGTGACAGTGTTTAGGACAGAGAGATCTGGGGGGGTCCATTACCCCGTCCCCCAGAGTCTGCTACCTCATCCGAATTCTTTGAGTGCTATAAAAATGCAAGGAGTGACAGTAATTAATTTTTATTTTTATGTGTACAACCAGAATGGATAAAAGACAGAGTATCATTAATTTTTCCCCAGCTCACCTGAGTCTGATGACCTCTTCCTGATCACTTGGCTCTAAAATCACCTCCTTCTCTCTGTGACATGTGGACGTGGGACAGGTAGAACCGAGGAATTGTTAACCTTTATTTTTGCCTCAGCATGGAAAAATAGTTGCCTCTCCTCACACTATTTGTATTGTACCATTAACCCTGTTTGACATTTCCAGTTGCCTTGTCCCATTACTTGTCTAATGGACCCAGAGTGTCTTTATCAGGAGGACATGGGACTCATTTAGAAGGAGTAGCGGAGTTCAATGGTCTCTAGATGACTTTCAATGTCTCAGATCTCCATTCTCTTCTCAGACCCTCTTAGTTGTGCTAACCTCTTATGATGGTGTCGGGTGTAAAGTTGGATGTCAACTCTTCAATTCACTTACTGCAATTTTTGTATCTGCTGGAGGCTAGATGAGACAAAACCTTTCTCCTGAACAAAGATCTAAAGGGTTCTCTCATGGGTTCACAGTTATTCAGAAATCTCACAGAGCTATGGTCTGAAGCCTCCACTCTGTGATTTCTACCAACTCCTAGAAACCCAGTTTGATGTTCACAGGTATAGAAATTCCTATCATAGGAAGAGGCTTACATTTTAGCTGACAAAATTTAAATCACCTAAGTGGCTAAATTATTATGAAATCATTGAATATAGACCATTTTTTAAAAATGGTGCTTGCTATGGGTTGAATTGTGTCTCAAAAAAATAAAAATAAAAATGATACATTGAAGTCCTGACCCTCAGGATGTCAGAATGAGACCTCAGAAATAGGGTTGTTGCTGATGTCATTAGTTAAGATGAAGTGTGCCTTGATCCAGTATGACTGGTGTCCTCAGGCAAATTTGGACACAGAAACAGACAGAGGGAAGACAATGTGAAGACGTGTCGCAAGGAGAAGGCCATTTGACAACAGAAACAAAGATTGGAGTGATACTGCTCGCTACAAGGAATGCCTGTCAATGCCAGAGGTAGGAGAAGCAAGAAAAGCAGCTCCCCGAGAGCCACTGGGGAGAGAAGCCACCACTGTGATTTCTGACTTCTAGCCTCCAGTCCTGCACGACAATGCATTTCTATTGTTTTAGAACACCTAGCTTTTGGTGCTTTGTGTGACAGCCCGAGGAAATAAATGCGATGATTAATCGAACTGATAATTTTCAAAACAAAACTGAACAAGTACTCCTTCTGTGTATTGGAAATAATAATAATGATAATGGTGTTGATGAAATAGTAGTAGTAATAGTAGCAATAACAATGGTAATAACCACCATTTATGAAATTCTTGTTTATGCCAGGTGCTACCTCGATACTCAAATGCATTTCTATTACAGAAAATAAAAACAAACGAACAACAGCAACAAAAGCTGAGTCTTGTGTTAAGGGGATTTTGAGAAATTACAAAGTTGTTAAATGTCAGGGCAGGATTTTAGCCCAAAGCCTTCTCTTTAGACTAATCCATTCAGTTTTTCTTCCTCCAAAAGTTAATATTCGTGAACTGACTTATTTCAAAGGTAACCGAAGATACATATACTCATATATATCTATGTATCTATATCTACCTATCTCTGTAGACCTACATATATACATCCATATATATATTTAAATTTCATCACAGTTTTTACCTGTAAACAAAATAAAAACTGTGATCTTTTAGCTCTGTGAGCAAGCAGTTAGAGAAAGTAAGTTAACTTTTTATGAGCATCTAGTATTTGCAAAACCATGTTGACCTATATACCGTGTATCATTTAATCCTCATAACTATTATCTCCTCAAGTATTTAAATCTTCACGTTTCATGAGAAAACTGAGGCTCAGAGGAACCTACATTGCTATTTTCCTAACTATGACATGAGTAGCATTTGGTTCATGAACTACTGTTTAGTGCTGTCCTGTTGTAGTGGGAAGAGTACTACATGGTAGAGAATAGTGGTCCTGGAGTGGGCTGCTCATAAACATATCAAATCTCTATTTCCTAAATGATAAAATGGTGGCAATATCCATTTCTCTGTATACCTTACAAAATTGTTATGAAATTTCAACGCAATAATAATATTTGGAAACCTGTTTTATACTCTATAACATGTATCAATTTAAGGTAATTTTATTTAGAATGAAAGAGAGTCGTGGGGGAGGGAGAGGAATATTCAATAGCATTTTCTGAGTTCCAAGGGACATCACACACATGATCGCATCTAATTTTCACAATAAGCACACGTCTCAATCCCTACCTCTAGGAAAGCAGAACCTCAGATGAGGCCAGTGTCTCAGCCAACACCACGTAGTAAATAAGTGGAAAAAAGAGGACTCTGGGATAGAAAAGGCAGTCACAATCCCTTGTCCTTACAGAGCTTGTAGTCTAATTGGATAGAGGGACATTAACCACAAAGTCAAATACAAAATTACAATGGCAAGAAAGGCCAGAAAGGGACGTGCACAACCTCGTATTCTCTGGGGATCTGTACCCACCCTTACACACACCGTCTTTAAGGCGGAACTGAGAACACACTCAACATTTCTTCTTGGTTCCTATATCCAATAAGAAGAGTGTTTTCTTTCACCCTTTTTGATGAAAACAGCCTTGAAAGTCCAAAGCATATTCTAATATATGTATGCCCATTCTGCTTATGCTTTCTGTTGTTTTGGACAAGCTCATGGATTCGTGATTGTGTCAAAAAGAAAAAAGGAAATGCCCTTCCTGCCTCTGGGATAAAGGGGTCATGTGGTCATCCTCTTCCTTCCCAAGCCAGAGTCTTATAGGTCACCTTGCAGTTGCATTTACCTCTGTGAATCTATCATACAATAACTGGTCCTTCCCTGCAGTGAATTGCTAACACTTTGTCACCTCTTTCAAAGGGAAAACATCTGAGGTGTTTTGATGAAGGTCTTTGATGACTCAGGGCCTCAAGGTAGTTCATGACAAGGGCTTTGATGTAGTACGAGCAACTAGAGACCAGTCTGTACTAATTTTCTTACTCTGAGAAGGACAGAAAGAAGAGCCTCTATAATTAGAAGGGAGTGGGAAACTTATCCCTAATAATCACATTAATAATAATAGTGATAACAACATTCATAAGCCAAGAGCAGCTACCTTTTGCTAAGAGCCCATGTTCTTCATGCACCATCACAAGCCCTCACAACAGTCTTATAGGACAGTACACATAGTTTAGGGATAAGAAAAATGAAGACCAAGGTCACAGACAAAGCAAATGACAGTGTATGAGTCTGAAGCATTCCCACGCACTGAATTTGATCTCACTGCTGTGTATTTTGAGGCCATGCCTTGACTGTAGTTCATGTATCTGGATCCTCTCACACTGTCCATTTCACACCATTCTGATTCCCTACAGGTCTAGATCCTACCCCTATTCCTCCAACTATTCAACAGAGAAAGACCATCTGGGAAGACCTCCTTGGCCCTTCCCTGACTTCAAGTACCACTCTTTTCTAGAGACTTTGTACCAGTGTTATGTGTATTGGTGTTATACACACCAGCCTGAACTCCAGAGAACAGCCCCAGTTCAGATACAGATTGAGTTCAACGTACTTCTTTGGCCAATACATTTTCCATTACGGAATTTACTCTTCGAGTAGAACCAGTTCCCTCAGCCCTTGAGTCTCCCAGTTTAGACATCCTTCCTGTTTCTACACAGCACATTATGTCTGAGGTCCCAACATAAATTGTGACAACTTTTTATTGGAAGTAAAAATAGATTCAGTAGGGTATAGGGGCACTGTCATCAACCTGGCTCTTCAGTAATTGCTCCAGGGTCACAGGTCAGCTTTGTTTCATTTTCTTTTAACACAATACTGTGAATCAAGAAGAATATACATGTTCTCCCAACAAGTGAGAAGAAGTACTAATCCACTAATCACTAAAAAAGCTCTAAAACCCTTACATCTTGGCTTTACAGTAAACGATGGATTAGAAAACATGACTCGGGCCAGAGCTTTAAGGTGTACTTCCCATTTCTCCCACACACTGAAGGTAACCAATATAATGGGTATTTTCAAACTGTGGAGATAGCAAAGGTTCCTGGGCATTGATACTCAATGCAAAAAGACAACATTGAAGAGGTAGATTAAGGCATTTTGGCAAATTAATCCTACTCATTAAAAAAATGGTCCCATAAATTTCAGGATATTAATTTTCTAAGCAGCCACTCTTCCGCCCTGAGGAGAATCACAGAGGTCATTGCATTTGACTCTGAGCTCCCTATGCATACACTGTGATTGGGATACAGGAAGAGAAATATGAGGTTCCATTCCAAAGCCCGCAGTGTGCTTTTGTCTTAGTCCATAGTAAATTTCACCAAAGTCCGTTTTCAACCAACATGTGTGTGTTTATATTCTCCTTGGGGAACAGACAACGTGGGCACTGTGAGAATCCCACTCTGACACGTGCTTCTGATTCTCATGTATCATCCTGTGCTCACAAATGAGAAAAATCAGTCCACTAATCATTACGTATCTAAGAGAACATTAAGTGGGGGGAAAGAAGGTAAAAAGAGAGTTTTATCAGAAATGTTCTCCATTACAGAATTTCAGAACTTAAATACAATACACTCCTCAACACCGAGTGAACATTTATCTATGCCTGACCCAGTCCACAAAACATAGTGTTTGGATGATGAATGGTGGGTTATAACACAAGGATTCTGGTCTAAAGGAGAAAAAAACTAACAGATAATAGGAAAACTTATAAGTTATGAGTTAAAGTACCTAGGTCTATTGTCATCTTGACATTCATGTGGCCCTGGGAAAATTATTTGCTGTTCCTGAGGCTCACATTCATCACCTGTATATTCAACACCATTTCCCTCGACTACTTCCTATGATTGTTCAAGTAGCCTAGCAGAGCAGATAAAATATTTTATAAATGGCAATAGTTTGGCTACCATCTCCTTATTCATGACATCATAATATTTTGAGCGATTTCTTCCCTCATTGGCCTCTCTTTTGGGACCTGTGACAGGACCTTACTGGGTCCATTCCTGAGGGCATAGGAAGCCATGAATTCAGACTTTCTGGACCTAAAGAAAATACAACCCCTTCAGAACATGTGGGTGATTCTGAGATCCACTGCTCGTGTGTCATAGCTTTCATAGCAATAGAGGCAGCAGCAGGTGGGAGAGACTCAAGAGAAAAGCCACCTTTGTCCTTTGGAAACGTGACTCCGTTTTCTTCTTTCTTTTGCTTAGCAATCATCTCTTGCCTGTGCTAGAAAGAGTTACTTCGAATCTGGTTTTAAGAGATCTCTTCCCAGTCAACTGTCCTCTCTTCTCTTTCTATGATGACACACTAATACTCATGTGGCATAGCTCAATGCGGAGCTCTATGCCCACCTAAAGCTTAGTTTTACTTTTCATGTTCTATTGACTGATGTAATGGTTTATTTATGAGTTATTAATTGATAACCTTTTTTTCTGATCACTTTTTACCGAAGTCTTAGAAGTTAGAGAAAGACACATTTGTTCTGTTTCCAAAGGCTCTTGGCAAGCTGGAGAGATGGCTGCGCTCACAACAGCTATCTCCTATGAGTCCGTTCATCTGATGAACTCATCAAAGCTTCAGTTAGATTTCAGAATGGGGCCAAACTCGTTCCCCTTACAATGTCCTCTCACCTGTGACATGTGTAAGATTCTTGACATCTGTCATTGCAGTTGCCCCAGCCTTCCCTCCTTATGACCTATAATGCAGCTAACAAATGTGGGAAAGAGCATACAAAGATATTTAAGCTTTTGTTTTACTGTTTCAGGAACATACTCTTCCCCATAATGTAATCTTTGCATCTCACTGTTAGTAGTTCTACTAGAAAGAGGGGCAATCTGATTAAGAAATGTTTTAAAAACTACAGCATCAAACATTTTATCCATTTTTTATAACTAAAGTTAGAATTTTAAAGCAGATCAGTGAGCAGAAATAACACTGATGCAGAAAGTCTTAATTCTCTTCTTGACTTTGCTAATCAATGCCTTTTCAACAGAAAACAAAATACGCTATTATCGTTTCCACATAAACCAAGGTCTTCGTAACTTCTTAACATCCTTACTGGCTGATGATACTTATGAAATCAAGTATTACATAATAAATTGCTTTGTAAATGTTTAAATATTATGCAAATATGAGAATGATCATTAATAAACAGCTTATACTGTGGGATTGATTTGCTTCCCTCCCCTCCTAGTCAGGAAAATATCTTAGGGCCTCAAATTTAACACCTATAAAAAGATGCTTGTAAAAAGTGAAACTAAGGTCCCTTCTCATTCTAACATTAGATCATTCTAAGTGGATTGGACATTTCACCCAAGATATTTTAAGAGAATAAAGCACTTTCCTAATCAAAGAACTTTGCAAAAAAGAATACTTTGAACCTTCCTTATGAGTCATTTCACAGCTGGGGGACACCTTCTAATTTTATTTTTAACCAGCACCAATCAATCACTGAGAGAAGAGAAATAACCTGAGTTGGAATTTCTAAAAAGCCTCAGCAATTCAGTCAGCAGAGAAATGGCCACAGTTTGAGGAAATCACTTATTTCCTTTAAATTTGGACGTTCAAACTGTCCATTAAGTTGATAATATTTAAGAGGCAAATGCAGCCGAATAATTTGTGAGGAAAGCGTGTAAATGGGATATTAGAACTGCTTTCTTTAAGAGACTGTAATCAGTACTGGTTACAGTAGAACTGACTCATCTTTATCCAAAGGAAACTTGAAAGAAACCATAAGATTCCCAAGAACACATTTTTACTATAATCCCTCCTCTAATTTTAAAGATAAGGCATGAGAGCTGAAAATGCAAAGTGATTTAGCCAAAGTCATACAGCAATTTGGCAAAAGAAAATTAGATATAGGTTATAACTCCAACTTTAATATTATTTTCATATATAACCATTTTAATAGGAAGCTGCATTTCTGGAAGATTCACATTGACTATCATCAGGAATTAAAAAGCTTAGCCTCTTCACCATGTTTTTTGAATAGTGGGATTTCCATTAAAAATTTTGATGATATCTTCTCTATATTCATTTAGAGATAGTTATAAATTATAATTAGTTAATTAACAGATCACTGTATTTACAGCGACTTAAAGAGGCCGTTGCCTTTTGGGCAGTGGGCAACCAGAGCACCTAGACTCTGCCACCGGCCCACTGTGAGATCTTATGGAAACTAGAAACTCGCCCATTTCCAGCTCCCATATCTAGTCACCTATGAGTGATATTGAAAGTTGAAACATTAGAAAGGATGCCGGGACTTTTATCAGTTTGCTGACTCCTGAGCCCCTACCATGTTCTCCAAATCCTATAATTGTATTGACACAAGTCATCTCTGACCTCAAGGGTCCTTGAGAACCCCCTTGAGGACACTGCTGAACCTCCAAGTTTCTTTCATAGCCTTAGAAAAACAGTGACTGCCATAGTTTGTTTGTTTGTTTGTTCCTCACCCCCCAGAGTGTTAGCCTGAGAAATGAGAGAATTACACTCTACCAAGGGACATCAATCTTGTTACAACCAAAGGATGCTTTGTTAGTTTGGGGGTTCTTTTGGACACCGTTCTGTTTTTAGAAAGCAAATGTCTACCAAGAAATTACATGTATTCTATAGTGGTTAACTCTGTTTTATTTCCATTTGTTATCGGACAAAGAAATATGTAACGGCCTACAAAGGCTTCCTATCGACATGCAGTGTCCAGTTGTTATTTCGGCCAACTTGACATCCCAGTAAATCTGTATAATCTTGTTGAGGGATAATACATAATACCTAGTTTAATATTAGACATATTAGAAGTTCAGTAAGGGCTCTGATATTTTTAATGAGCTGAGAGAATTCCTGCTCAAAAATAATTCTATGGCCCCCTAGAACTGATGATACCTTTAACTATCTTCTGATATCGAATACTTGATAGAAAGACCTAAGTACAGTAGCCTTTCAGTTAACTGGAACTTGATCAACCAGTACTCTCAAGCAACCAGCACAAAAATCAAAGAAATAATGTTACATTTATCTGGCATGGGTGCCGGTTAACCAAGAGTCTACCAACATTTCTCTGGCATCTACCAATCCCCATGGGTGCCAGTTAACTGAGAGTCTACCATAGATAATTGGACTATACTCAGAATAGAAGGAAAAATAAGTATCAGGAAGAAATGGCTATATTTGGGTTTTATTCATTTTTAATTAGACTACACACCTCCAGGTGAAACACATTTTCTTGGTTACATTTTCTGGGGGTGTTAATGCATTCTTAACTCATGATGAGTCAAGAGTATGTTACAGAGAAATGTTGGAATTCTCCCCAGTACAACTTGAAAACTTAAGAGCACCGTGTGGTTTAAACAGTCTTCTTTTAGAACTCCTGCCTCTAACCATATGGGTTGCTGAGCAATAACGTGTTTTCAGGCAGATAGCACGTACCGTACACACACCATCGCAATGCTGGTGAGCACGAAGGAACTCGCAGCACAGCCAAATAGCCACAGTAATTAAAAGCCCTGTGCTCCAGTTCTGAGGTGGGAGGGGCCCTGTGACCCCCAGAAGCCCTGAACCTTTTGAGGGTTCAGTTTCTGCATCTGTCAATTAAAGAGGTTGAACTAGATTAGTTTGGACACCTTAGGGAATCTCTGAAGTCCTTTCTCAATGTCAAGTTCTGAGAAACACACACAGTTCCACATATCATCTAGACTTGTTTTCTCTGACATCACAACCCTTGCTTTCAGAAGCAGCGGATTCTTTCAGACATTGCCAGTTCTGAGCTGTTTGATCCATTTTATTTTATCTATTCACTTAGGTATTCATTGCTTCACTCAATCACTCAACAGAGTTTCATTAAATACGAGCTTGGTGCCAGGCACAGGGTCAGAAACTGCACATAGACAATTATAAAGACACAGAAACTCCCTTCTAACCACTCAGGAGTAGTGGTGAAAAACTCCAGAAAGTGGGTGACTGGAATTGAGTGTGGTCAAGTGCCGTGGCGAGAGGCACCGGGGCAATGACACGTGGAGACGCACGTCATCGGGCAGGATCTCCTGGGGGATAAATGGCTCTCGGGGGGGAAACGCAAGCCAGCTGGATGGAGGGGAGAGAGGAGGCCATGGGCCCAGGCGTGCAGACATTCAGGAACGTGGTGAGGAGCTTATCAAAGCTGAAGGGTGAGGTGAGGGATGGCCGGGGCAGCATGGCTTGCCCAACATGGAGCAGACAAGGCATCGTCACAGGAGGGAGGCGTTATGAGTTTGGCAATGAACCTGGATTTTGGCTTAAGCGTCATGGGAAGTCATTGGAGACTACAGGCAGTGGGGTGATGTGGGCGGATGAGCATTGTGGAAGGGTCACCTGGGCTGCAGAAGAAAGATAAAGGATGGGAGGGCAGAGGGAGAGGGCAAGGGGAGCCCGGTGGTGGGGAAAGCAGTGAGGATGCTTTTGCTAAAGCGCAAGGGAAGGCCTGAACTCGAAAAGCTACAACAAGATGAAGGCCTGTGAGCGCCATGGAAGAGAAATGGTGAGGCAGGGACACTCAGGCGTGGACGTTGTGTTAAACGCTTCAGATCCGGAGCTCAGCCTCCAGCCGCCCTGTAAATGGGAGCGAGCAGAACTGGCCGCGGGTCGGCCTGCAGGTGCCCACGGCCGCGCTCCGCCTCCCGCCCTGGACACCCTCCGCTGGCGTTTTCATGATTGGAGAAAAGCAGCAGGACAAAAGTCGTTTGTCACACCGAACTGTTCCCAAGCCCCGTTAGTCAGCGTGTCCGCAACTGTCACAAATGGAGGGAAAACCACGAATGACCGTAACTCCTGAGGGCATCCACCCCCCTTCCCAGATGACACCCAACTTGGATGAAAACTGACCGAGCTCTTGTCCACCTGCCGGCCTTCGCCATGGCCACAGCTGGTCCACAGCGTTTATTTCTCGAGAGACCAAGGGGCTGGGGGGACATCAGAGCAGCACGTTGACGCTACAGCCTGCGAGGGATGTTGCAGGGGACGAAGAGCTGACAGAGCGACAGCCCGGGAGCCGTCCTTGCCTCCGCCTGTCAAACCCTGGGCCGGTCGCAGTCGCCTGTTCTACCGCTGGGTCTGGAGCTTCATGTCGTCTCACAGGAGAGTGAGCAAAGCAAATGCCGTTCATTTCCCCCCGTGCAGATGAATCTAAATAAGACTCAAAGCTTTGAATTTGGAGATAAAATACGTGTCAGAGGCTGAGTTCACCTAACGGAGGGGTGAACCTCCAGACAGTCAGAACGTGGCTGCGGTGGTGTGGGCTGTCTGGGGAGGAGGCGGGCGACGACTCTCTATAAGATGTGCAGGAGGAAGGCAGATGGACATCACGTAGGGACACTGGTCTGACTCCCTCTGACCCGCACGACGGCCTTGCTCCTACTGCACTGGGGAGAACGGTGGCTTAATTAATTTAGAAGTTCTCCATGAATCCCAAAACCTCTCTTCCTCCTTTCCTTCCTTCCTCCATCTTCCTTTTTCTCCCTCCCTCACGCTCCGTTTTAAATGCATAACCTGGGTTGTTTTTCTGATTCTCAGAAGAACACTCAAACACAGCTTACAGAGATGTTGACAACAATACACAGTATTTTAGAAAAATAAGGACACGGAGCTGACAATAGTAACCATGACGATCCTAAGAGAGGGATTACTATCCAAAATGTGAACTACAAAATGGTATACGATTCGTGAGGGGAAGCCATAGATCTTTTCTTGGTACTAAAGTCATTTGGCTCACAAACTCATTAATTAAAGGTAGAAGTATAAACACAATGGCAAAATTTAGTCTCCTGGTGGAAAGAGTAAGCTATTAATAGTTACTTAGAAGAAACAATGTATTTTCTTGGCCTGATCTCTGAAATTTGTGCTAGCAGTTATGAAAACAGGACAGTGTGATTTGGTGGATCACATCCTCAAACTATTCCTGCAATATTTTTTTTAATTCATTTTTATTGTTAGACTTATTGGGGTGACATCTGTTAGCAAGGATTACATAGGTTTCAGGCATACAATCCTACAGTGCATTGTCAACTTGTTGTATAATAAGTTCACCACCTAATGTGACTTCTCTTTCCATCACCTTATATTTAGCTT